>OZ024859.1:34404992-34437492 GCA_964017155.1 Oasisia sp. SBJ-2009
ACAGGTATACCAGTATATAGGAAGCACACTGTGGTGATGTCGTCTGTATTTTTGATATCATCTGCATTTGAAAAAATAGTAAATAAAATAGCAGATATGACCAGCAATATAACATTGTATCCCATAAGTAGTTGAGTCTTGGTAGGCTTAGCAGGGCTACAGAGTCACAATTTACAGTTACAGTATGGGAATCTACATGTTAGCGCAGAATAAAATTAGGAAACTAGAGTCAACATGTTATGTAAGTGTTTCATGAATATTTGTAAAGAGGTGTTTACACATGTCAGAAAAGAATGCAATGTACATAGCAATATATCATTGCAATTATATTCCAGAAACACACCTGTACCTTATCACTAGAACACAGCTTCAGTTCCATGAGCATTACAGATGATTATATAACATTATACGAAGGCTTCAGTGCCTTCTTACAAGAATCATGGTACTATTGTTGGTTCCTATGAATATCATTCATTGACATAATTGCAGTGTGTGCTGGTGTACTGCAAATTATATTTCACACACACACACACACACACACACACACACACACACACACACACACACACACACACACACCTGAAATTTGTTTAAAAACAGTTTATATGAATTTGTTTACAAACTACTGATAATTAAAGAACTTGAGTGGGCCAAATGTGTATGTAGACAAGGCAGCCTAACCCACCCCAAATAACCATTTAATCATGTACCATGTGGTGGCACTGTCTATTGGACTGAAGTGAAAATATATTTCAACCAATGCCTTCATGTTTTGAGTAATAAACCTGGGAAATTAACCTATATAACACATTCCTTAATAAACCATTCATTCAACTGCGTTTCACACTAGGATTGAACCGGCAAACCCCACGCCTGTGGGCATTCGATATCCTGACATTATAGCATG
Organism: Oasisia sp. SBJ-2009; assembly: GCA_964017155.1. Taxonomy (NCBI): domain Eukaryota; kingdom Metazoa; phylum Annelida; class Polychaeta; order Sabellida; family Siboglinidae; genus Oasisia; species Oasisia sp. SBJ-2009. The sequence continues at coordinate 34,405,900 of OZ024859.1, forward strand.
GAAAGGGAACACTTGTGAGATCATCGATACCAGGATTTCGGCCAACAATTTCGTTATCAATGTAGCCCACAGTTGTAAAGTAGCATATTACACCAACCCGCCATTAATAAATCGTGCGAGAATGCATAACTCAAAATCCTGACCTGCTGGGACAAATCTGACTTCCGATTTGGAACCAGCATATTGGATTTAATCTAAAAAGATTCCACTACTAGCAAAAAGTGTATTGCGAAAGAAACGAAAGATACGAATTGGAATAAGTGCAAGAAATCAACATGAAATCCACGAAAACGACTAAGTCCTACGAGAAATGTGTACGTTATTACATTATCAGGCGAAAGTTATTACATTATCAGGCAAGAGGAGTTTAGTACATTATCGGTTGAAAATTATTACATTAGCGGTTAGTAAGTTTATTACATTATCGGTTGATGTTATTACATTATCAGGTGGTTATTACATTAACGGGCGATGTTATTACATTATCGGGCAGTTATTACATTAACAGGCGATTATTACATTATCGGTTGTAACAGACGGCAGTGAGGTCACGGAACGATAGACCAAGCGTGACCACAGTCTAAAAAACGTTGGACGAAGCGTGTACGGTCACATTGACACATAAAGTATATAGGTCAACATATTTGCATCAATAGTTGTTTTGACTCCGACGCCAACCTACACTAACTACACCAACGAATATTCAGGTGGGTAAGGAGCTCCCGAAAGAGGATATTCGCTGTTCTATTCGTCCTGGCCTCCAAATGCCGAGGTCCCAGTGACTGTTGACAGCAATGACAAATATTATTATGTATAGCAGTGTATGGACACGCGCTCATTGTACCACTGCGTCCAACACTTTGCCACTTTTTATACACTGCGACTCGAACGGATATATAAAAGACGTTTTTTATTGTTGGCAGTTGAACGCGTATAACTCAGTTACACACAACAACTTGTCGTAGCGATCTATTTATAAAGCGTTTATGGCGAAGGACCCTTTCTCGGCAGCGTTGGTAGCTATGCTCATGTATCTGTATACATAGCGACGACACGCTTGACTGATTCTGCTTTATGCATGTTGCCGCAAGGTTCGTTTAGCAATAACGAGTTAGGGGCGGTCGTGTCTCGTGATCTTGAGCGTGATTACTGGCTAATCGTAGTTTGGCTCTGGGGTATAAAGGAAACATAAGGGGTTGTAAACATTAGGACACGCGGGGTGACCGCAGAGATTTGGTGAGATGAAATCAATCGTCATCGTGGCGCCATCTGTCGACCGGAACATATTCACGTATATGCCAGTAGCGATATCATATTTCTTTTGCAAGCGCGTATAGAGCTAATAACTATAATATGAATGACTGAAAGTTTATTCAACAACAACAACAACACAGGAATATACAACAAATTAATTTTCTATATCTGGTATTATTAAGAAGATGAGATATGTGTACACGTCAATATGCTATGACAAAGACGCGCCGAATTGTGGGGAGTATCTATGGCAAATACGTAACCACGTGAACGTTTATGGATCGTAGCGCTGCATAGCTCTGTACATATATGTAGTTGATCGTTTATATAAACACCATTTACCAACCATAAGTTGTTGGTTGGTTATTAATACATTATATTATGAGAGACAAATCTGTACAGCCATATCCTGGTGATGACATTGATTCTCATCCATTCACTGCTGACAAGACGACAAGACACGGCGAGCCCGGTGAGTATTTGCATCCGTTGGACGGTTACGAAACGCTAAACGTCTACGAAATAAACTATTATCTATGTGAATAACCCCAAATCAATAAACAAAACTACATGCACTCATTGATACAATTACAAATCAAAAATGGTCTCCTAAATAGACACTGTATACTGCACTCTCCAGAAGACACAGCATCGTTTATTAAAGAGACAAATATATCATATCAATAATTACATTAAGCAAATTACCTTTTCTTTCACAAATCTGTGTGCGCGCATACATATAGACCTTCTATAATTGTTTAGAGATGTTGCGCATATCTGAGGTCGACGTAGCCACGGACATAACTCAGCACGTTTATAGGTATCTAGCTATGGTATGATATTATATGCGTTTTTTGTTAAGAATAATTCAACAATTTCGAGTGTGCATTATGAACAGAAATTGATAAGCTAACGAAGTATCGATAGGTAAGCAATGCAAAGTTTTAAAAGAGAAGTGATTACCATATCTTCGACGCTGTTTTAGCCCTTGCGTCGTCGACTTAGGGAAAACGCGGTTCATATCCCTTACAAAAAATACCATTCAAATACCACTGAATACCATACCGTATTTCAGAATACCATTGAATACCATTGCACTACTCAATAATAAAACTTGTTTCAATGGTACTCTCAACGGTATCGGAACATACTTTTCAACAATAAATCAGACTTCAGTGGTATTCTCAATGGTATTTCACAATACCATTGAATACCATTGGACTACTCAATGATAAAACTTGTTTCAATGGTACTCTCAATGGTATCGGAACATACTTTTCAACAATAAATCAGACTTCAGTGGTATTCTCAATGGTATTTCAGAATACCGTTCAATACCATTGGACTACTCAATGATAAATCATGTTTCAATGGTACTGCCAATGGCATGTGAACATACTTTTCAACAATAAATCAGACTTCAGTGGTATTCTCAATGGTACTTGAGAATACCGTACAATACCATTGGACTACTCAATGGTAAAACATGTTCAATGGTACTCTCAATGGTATCTGAGCATACTTTTCAACAATACATCAGACTTCAGTGGTATTCTCAGTGGTATTTCAGAATACCGTTGATAATTGATAATAGCTTTATTGTTTCATAATGTCATGTACATATAGTAAAGTAATACAGTAAAGTAATAATTTCATGTCAAAGTACATGTTACAATGAAACAATTGGATTTAAGCAACAATGCTTATTTTCCTTATTCATGTATTTTAACAATTACGCAACAATTAATAATTCGTGAACATAAACACAAAAACCTATACAGCAGCATCATAATAGTGCAACTAGTTAACTAAAATAGTGAAATAGTGAATTACAAGTGTACCACAAAATTAAATACGTCGATGCACATGTGTGACAAGTAAAATTGCATTTAAATAATTGTTTAATATAATTATAGAATAACAACGTTCAATAACAGTACATTCAGAACAGAAACAACATATTACTGATTTTTCATAAGCAGATATTTGACACTTTTTTTAAAGATCTGTAAAGTGGCAGAATATTGTAGAAAGTTGTCTAAGATAAAGGTGTTCCATATTTTTGGTCCGACATACGCCAAAGATAATTGTCTGCACTTTGTTTTGCAGAACGGTATTTTATATGCGAATTTTTGCCTTGTGCAACATTTATGTGTCATGGGTGACAATACAAATACGTCATTAAATAAGGTAGGTAACATAGCCTTATTATGCTTGAACATTAACATGCAGCACATATATTTGTTTATCTGATATATATTCATTATCTGCAATGTTGAAAATAAAGGCTCTGTGTGGTCAAAAAATCCTACATGACTAATTATGCGCACAATTGTTTTTTGCAATATATATGTTTTATCTAGATATACATTCGGGGCCCTTCCCCAAATAGTAGTACAGTAAGTTAGATACGGGTAGATAAGCATATAATATAGATTTAGCAGTAATCATTTTTCTAGTTTGTTCTTCACCTTTTTCATAATGCCAATATTCTTAGATATTTTACTACATATATATTTAATGTGCGCACTCCAGTTCAATGTGTTATTTATAACTAAACACAAACATTTTATCTTGTTTACAGTGTCAATTTTTATGTCGTCTATATAAATGTCATTTGCTCTCTCTCTCTCTCTCTCTCTCTCTCTCTCTCTCTCTCTCTCTCTCTCTCCCTCTCTTATACGTTTCGTATTACTGAAGGTCATTGTATGAGTTTTTTTTAATATTTAGAGACAGTTTATTGATTTTGAGCCATATGGACAGTCTTTTTATCTCAGAGTTCATAGCAATTTCCATTTCATGTATATTATTACCTTGTATAAAGATACTTGTGTCATCAGCAAACATAATTGTAAGCATTTTATCAGATAAAGTAGTTAGATCATTTATATAAATAAGAAAGAGTAAAGGTCCCAAAATTTAACCTTGTGGAACTCCACATGTTATGTTGCTAAGGGTGGATGTTGTTCCTTTTAATTGTACTCGTTGTTGTCTATTACTTAAGTAATTTTGTATCCACTGAAGTATGTTTCCTCTAATTCCATAATGAGCTAATTTTCCCAATAAAATTCTATGATTAACAGTATCAAACGCTTTCGCAAAATCAAGAAATACACCAATTAGATGGTCTTTGTTATCAGTTGCCTTACAAATATTATCAATTAGCACTGAAATAGCCATTTCAGTGGAATAACCTTTCCTAAATCCAAATTGGAGATTAGACAAGATTTTATGTTCAGTTATATAATTCAATAATCTAGTATACATTAATCTTTCAAAAACTTTTGAAAACACAGGCAAAATAGAAATCGGCCTGTAGTTGCCAATTGATGTCGTATCACCTGCTTTAAAAACTGGAATTACTTCAGCTATTTTTAGTTGATCTGGAACATATCCTTGATCAAATGATAAATTTACAATGTAACATAGTGGGTCAAGTAAGTTGGAGAAGGCCTGCTTAAGAATGAAAGGTGTTATTCCATCCCATCCAGGACTATAATTTTTTTTTTTATTAATGATTCCTCTTATCTCATCTGGTGTGGCTGGCAGTAGAAACATTGAATTTCTATACACTCCTTTAAGATATTGATTAGGACTCCCTTGTACAAATGGTATCTCCTCAGCCAACTGTGGATCTGTATTCGTAAAATATTCATTAAATGTATCTGCTATGTGTTGCTTGTTTTTTGTTAATTTATCTTCAATTAGTAACTGGTCTATAGTTGTAACTACTTCTTTCTTTCCAATAATACCCTTTAATGTTTTCCATGTGTTTTTTAAGTTACCCTTATGCTTATGAAGCTCGTACTGGTAGTATGCTTTTTCTGCTACGTTGATAAGGTAATTTAGTTGATATCTATATCGTTTGTAATTAATTTCATTGTATACAGTTGGTTTATTTAAGCAATACTTATACAATTTGTGTTTGGTTCTAATGGAATGTCTAAATCCCATAGTAATCCATGATTTATGCTTTTTTGCCCTGATACTTCTTTTAATAAGTGGAAATGATTTATTGTATACAAATAAAATTTCATTAAGGAACTTAGAATAACTTTCTTGGGGATTTATGGAGGCATAAATGTCATCCCATGTTATCTGATCCATACTTTTTTGAATATAGTAGTAGCTTGTTCATTATATATTCTAGTCTCTATTTCTGTGTCTACCTTCGTGTCATTAATTTGTTTAGTAAGTAAAAATATTGGTAAGTGGTCGGAAATATCTGTATAAATAATAATACTGATAATTTGTACCAAGTATATCATTGCTATATATATTGTCTATTACCGTAGCCGTAGTGGTCGTTATTCTAGTAGGTTTATTGATAAGGGGTATAAACGAATGTTGAAACATTGCATCTATGTAGTTTGTGTTTCTGTGTGGCTACCGTAATTGGTTAAATTGATGTTGAAATCGCCCATTATATAACACTGCTTATTTTCAACCTTAAGGTAATCTATGATATGCATAACATGCTCAGTAAATGTGGTAATATTTGTGCTAGGTGGCCGATAGACAATACCAACAATTATCTTCTTATTATGTGTCATAGTCCTAGTGTTCCCTTCAATAAACACACATTCCAGATATTCAGTAATTATACTCATTTCTGATAATACAGTATACTCACTAGAACTATGGACATATAATGATACATACCCTTCTTTCTTAGAAGGCCTAGTAACAGTTCAATACCATTAGCCTACTCAATGATAAATCACGTTTCAATGGTAATGCCAATGGTATCTGAACATACTTTTCAATAATAAATCAGACTTCAGTGGTATTCTCAATGGTACTTGAGAATACCGTACAATACCATTGGACTACTCAATGGTAAAACATGTTTCAATGGTACTCTCAATGGTATCTGAACATACTTTTCAACAATAAATCAGACTTCAGTGGTTTTCTCAATGGTATGTGGGAGTACCAATGGACCATTCAATGATAACATCTTGTTTCAGTGGTATTTGAAATGTAATCATGTATGATACATATTGTTTCGGTGGTACATACAATTAATATTTAAAGGTATAATGTATATTGATGTCTCAGTGGTAATCTCAAGTAATAGTATTTGAATATACCATTCAGAACCACTGAACCGTGCAGATCAATGATAAATCAAGTTTCAATAATACTCTCAATGGTATCTGAATATAACTGTTAAAGTAATATATCTATGTCTCAGTGGTATTCTCAAGTGTCATAGACTAATTTTGACATGTTACAAAATATACCATTACAATAATGCTACCAATGGCCCTTACAAAAAAGAGCCAATGGTATACCATTGAATACCATTCAGTACCGTTGGACCATTCAATGGTATTTCAGTAGGACTCAATGGTATTCTCAGCTGTAATTTGTAATACCATTCAATACCATTCAGTACCATTGGACCATTCAATGATAACATCAGGCATCAATGCTACTCGCAACGGTATTGGAACATTCCTTTCAATAATAAATCAGACCATTCAATGATAAAATCTTGTTTCAGTTGTTCACTCAATGGTATTTGAACATACTGTGCAACAATAAATGTGACTTCAGTGGTATTTTCAATGGTATTTGAGTATACCATTCCGTACAATTGGATCATTCAATAATAAAGTCTTGTTTCAATTATTCTATCAATAACATACTGTTCAATAATAAATCAGACTTTAGTAGTATTCTCAATGGTATTTGAGAATATCACTCAGTACGTACCATTGGACCATTCAGTGCTATAAAGCATTTTTTTAGCGGTACGCTCAATGGCATATAATATAAAAGTACCATTCAATACCATTGGACCGTTCAATGATATAATCAGGCTTCAATGGTACTGTCAACGGTATTTAAGAATACCATTGATTCAATACCATTGAACCACACGTGACTTCGAGTTCGCAGCAGCTCACTTGATTAATCAATTGTTGTTACATAGTTATATATTTTATGTATTCTTCATTATCAATTGGGATACATTATTCATATTTTCTATTTTCTATTATAACTGACTACCCTATCTTATTGAATGTTTAATCGTATTTATAAGTCTACAAATAATAAACCAATCAGAATACGACAGCTGCATATATATTACCCCGTCATCATACATGCGCAACAATTAACAATTACCCTTGTCGATCCACAATTATGCGCACGGATCATTTTTCGAATCTACTTGACATTTATTTTCTACATCTACTATCATTAAGAGGATGATTATGTGTTCACGTCACAATGCTTTGACCCAGACGCGGAGAACTGTGTGGAGTTTCAATGGTAAATACGTAAACAGATGAACGTTTATGGATCGTAGAGCTGCATATCTGTTCAGAAATGTCGTTTAAATAAACACCTTTTACCAACCATATGTTGTTGGTTGACTATTAATACATTATATTATGAGAGACAAATCTGTACTGCCATATCACTGATTCTCGTCCAATCACTGCAGACAGGACACGGCAAGCCCGGTGAGTATTTGCATCGGTGAGACGGTTACGAAATGCTATACGTCTACGAAATAGATTATTATCTATGTGAATAACCCCATTTCTATAAACAAAGTCTTTGATACAGATACAAATTAAAAATGGTTACCTAAGTAGACACTGTGTACTGCACGCCCCAGAAGTCACTGCATCGTTTATTAAAGTGACAAATATATCATTTTAATAATTATATTAAGAACATTATTTGGTCTTTCATAAATCAGTGTGTGCGCATACACGTAGAACTTCCAGAATTCATTAGGGACGTTGCGCATGTCGTATAACGCCTTAAGTATATTGGTATCTATGGTACGATATTATATTCGTTTCTAAGAATAAGTGATCAATTTATAGTGTGCATTATGAAGCGAAATTCATAAGCTAACTATCGATAGGTAACAATAACTATTTTTGAATGAGAAAATTATCATTGAATCTTCGAAGCTGTTTTGTTCGGTGCGTCGTCGACTTAGCGAAAATGCGGTTCATACGTTTTCATAAATGCGCAACTGCCTACAATAACTCTAGGTGTTTCACAATAATGTGAACTGTAAGCATGGTAATTACGATTACGCAAAAACATTACCGTATAGTTGTGGTAATGCTCCATAGCTCTGTTCGAATATTCCGTTGACCGTTTAATAAGCACCACTTAACAACCATACGTTGCTGATTGAATACCAATATAACGTGTTATGCGAGATAAATCTTAACGGCCAATGCACGTTTAAGATTCTCATTCAATAACTGCAAACAATAAACGGCGAACCCGGTTAGTATTTGCATCCGCGTGACGGTCACGAATTGCTATCCCTCTATAAAATAGAATATTGTCTACGTGAATAGCACCATTTCAGTGAACGAAACTACATACAATCATTGTTATAGATATAAATCAAACATTGTCACCTAAGTGGAACCCGTGTACGTCACGACCCTGACGAGATAGCAACAATACTATACACAAAATTACCTGATCTTTCATAAAATAGTTAGTGCGCATACATATCCAACTACAAAACGTCTTGAGGGGTATTTAGTATGTCGTGGGACATGGTAGCCACGGCCATAACGAAGTACGTGCAATAATATATATGATACCATAAAAATATATATATATATAAATATACTGTATACATATGTATGTATATATATATATATATATATATATATATATATATATATATATATATATATATATATATATAATTGATTTTAAGTATATTACATGGGAATGCTGACATTTTGATAATTATGTTTTAAAAATAAGGAACGTGAACATTTCTTAGTAGCGTTTAATGATGCAATCATATACAAGCTTATCTAAGCGAGCTATGAATGTACCTTATGCTCCGGATGGAAGTAAAACAAACGATAATTATTAATCAATAAAGTACTACAAGTGTAATAATTAAGCGTCACGGGCAGTGAGATTCGAAGCAGCGCTTGTACTCCGCACAAGACGTCGCTACGGGGAACCGTGGTCGGCATCACTGCCCAGATTGTGTGACCGTGTTGCAATAACACCCGCCGTCAGCAACAAGGACGCGTGTCCTTGTTGTGTGTTTAATTACACATGCGATACATAATGTTTGTTAGCACACAGTGAGCGGAACGACAATTTAAAATGCAAATGTAACCATCTCACATGATCTATCTTAACAATACAAAAACACGGCATACGTCATGTTTAGTCTTTGTTTTGTTTTCGAGCTATCGAAGGTTGTTGTCGATGCATTTTGCAATGAATTAATGCCACTCACCCATTCTGAAATTCGTACTGAATCACGTAATGTCTAATTAGATTCAGTGCTGATCACATGCAAAGAAGACTAACATGTAAAGCAGATAGTGCCTTAGCAAACAGTTAGAATGAATACAAATTACTATTAAGATAAGGCAAAATCAAACTGATCAGCTGCATAGCGCCAAGACGTTGATATATGTCATTGGCGTGTTTTGTCACTGCACCTCAGTATCTTCGTGGATCTGTAGACAAAATACAAGAACAATCAGGTAATACTCGCAGAGGTATATTTGCAACGTTGGTTTCAAGTAACAAAAAGACGTTGTTTAATTTGTTTTGTTGGTTGTAGGTGCACCATCCAACAGTTAGTGTTATTTTATTATTTCTATTATTCATATTATTGTCATGATTATTATTTGTTTAAGCCATACAGCAATGTTTGAATAAAGGTATTTGGCAAAGCAATTATATTTCCATAAAATGTTGCCAATATATTATAATATGTTACTAAGCTAATATCTATACCAGATATATATTCACAACATTATTTAAGTAACAAGAGAAAGAAAAGCACACCAAAAAGGTATGACGTAATTAACGGTTATATTTATTTGATGTACATAATCTACACGTCTTTATGTTTATCATAGAGTTTACATATAATAAATAAAATACACGATTATATTTAATTATTTAAATGATACGATGCATAACTTCGTGAACATTATACAAGATGCAGCGTGTCTCACTCTAGCTGCCTTTACACAGACAACGTTGTTCAGTGCACAGGGGATTGTCAGGGAAAAGGCAATATCGGGATAAAATAGAACTAGCAAAGGTATAAAATATCGTTCTTTAGTTGCCACAACTGGATGATAAGATCCAAAGTGAAATTGCATAGCTCATTGTCTTTGTGTGGAAACAATGACAAGGTTTACCAGAAAACAAAATGCAGAGCTCTAGGATAGCAGTATAATACAATTAATAATGCCAGTAGACGTTTTGCTAAAGCGTACAAGGGCGCAAACGCCAGTGCAAAGAAAGCACAATGTATGTCCAATCCTGGCACACGGAACACATACCCAGTTCTTGATATATAGACGGGGCTGTTGGTTCGGCCCGATATCCAGGAGTCGTGTACATTCCTGGTATAGGAGAAGACATGAAACGATTAATAAAGGTAATAATAATTTATTGATTACATATTAATTAAAGCCCGATTCAGAGTTATTAGAATAGCTGGATTCATACCACCACTGCCACGTGCGTCAGATCGCTGTGGTTGGCTTCCCACAGACGATGACAACATAACCTGAGACCATCAATATTAGCGGGATCCAATCGACAGGATGGCTCAGAAAGCCTGGTGGACTTATTGACCACGTGTCAGTTCATCATCGACCATCCATCCCTGTTCTGCTTCACCTAGGTGACTGTTTCATACCAGACAAGGCTGGTTTTCGGGGAACATGGACTGACGTGGACTGACGTGGACTGACGGGGCAGATTGTTAAAATAGCCTGAGTGAATTCGTCTAGTCCGATTTTTGTAAATGTGAATATGCTTATTATATTAATCAAGAATGATTTTTATTGAATTTTGCATATACAATGCTTTGAGCAAATTATCAATATTGTAATTTATCATTGTTATATAAATATCCGTGTAGTGCATTTCACTTACACGTTGCTGTGACTGTGTAGTTGATGCAGCTGCTTAATGTACCACATACGAATACACACGTATATAACTCACTTGCTATGTAAACATGTTGCAACATAATTTGACGGAAGAACAAAAAGAATACGTTGTAGCGCTTACATTTTCCCGGCGTCATAAACGTTCCGATTGACGTTTCTGCGCATGCACAATATATGTAAAACCATCAATGTGCAGCGAAAGGCTAAAGCATTTGTGGCATAAATACCACGGGTTGTTCGATACTATGTATTTAACCTCTCAGCGAAGTTATTTGTCGCAAATTAACACGAGGCAAACAAGTTTTGAGGTATATTTTGATAGCAAGCGTAAATCACGTGACTGTAGTGCGCCACAATCCGTGACAGTAATATTTTATTGCATTGAACGACATTTTAAGAAATTCATCACAGTAATCATCACAGAATAGTTGACGAACAGACCGTGGCATTTATACCGAAAATCCTTTGTTGTTTCGCTGGACATTGATGATTTTACATTTATTGCGCATGCGCAGAAACGTCAATCAGAACGTTTGTAATGACAAGAACAATGTAAGCGCGACAACGTCTCACCAGAATTTAGAAGTTGAACCTTACTTGAGGAAGAAAATGTACAATGATATTGTAATGTATAGAATTATGTTGACTGACCTTGATACATTGGAAGATTTCCAGATTGACGTTCATTGAGGCTCTGATATCGGTCTACAACACCATAATTAAGTTTTAGCAATACACAAACGTACTGTAGGAAACTGAGAGGATGGGCCGAGAAAATATATTTAAATACAAACAAACGTAAAGTGATGATTTTCAGAAGCCGTATGACCTAAATCTTACTCCTTTTCAAAACATTTCACAACAAATATGCAGCTTTAAACCTTTGATCAACTCTACAAAAAATATACAAAGATATGCATAAATGTTGTCATCTAACCACATCGATTCCGGAACTGCGTGGGCAGCTTCTTTAGACACGGAAGCCGTAACACGTTTTAATAGATAAGTGCCCAACTCTCGGATGGTAGAACGTTGCGCCGGTACCAGTAATTGTTGTAAAATTTGGATAAAGCACACAATAGCGCAAATGTCTACGTAACGAAACTATTATGTGTGCCCTACACGGGCACCTAACTCAAATACCTAGTCCTTGATATGTCGACGGCACTTCTGGGTCTCTGCGCTCGTCAAGGCCCGCATACACACCTGGTGTGTGGAAGACCCGAGACAACACATTAACTCGGCTGCACGTGCTAAGACACTATTTAGTAATAAATATAATTTAACACACATGATCTGTGATCCGAGTGAAATATTTCACTTTGAGTCAGTCTATGTAAGCAATTGAATGCAAGTATTGTGATGGTGTAGTTAATGATACAGATATTCCATGTAGACCTACTATATAACTAGATGATGTTTACATATGTTATAGTAAGCAATACCAAATGAGTTTGACGGAAGAACGAAACCAGTCGACATACTAAGGATGTCGGGTGTAGAACGCTCACTTGAGACAACAAATGTTACTGTATTGAAACGTATGCATATTCATCATTATTCCATAATAAAACTATGCCGACATACCTTGATACACTGGGCCATCCCTTGCATTACGGTCAGTGAGACCTTGATACATGATACTCACTTGCTATGTAAACATTTTGCAACATAATTTGACGGAAGAACAAAAAGAATACGTGTCACCAGAATATAGAAGTTGAACGTTACTTGAGGAAGAAAATGTACAATGATTTTGTTCTGTAATGTATACAATTATGTTGACTGACCTTGATACATTGGAAGATCTCCAGATTGACGTTCATTGAGGCTCTGATATCGGTCTATAACACAATAATGAGGTTTTAGCAATACACAAACGTACTGTAGGAAACTGAGAGGATGGGCCGAGAAAATATATTTAAATACAAACAAACGTAAAGTGATGATTTTCAGAAGCCGTATGACCTAAATATTACTCCTTTTCAAAACATTTCACACAAAATATGCAGCATTAAACCTTTGATCAACTCTACCAAAAATATACAAAGATATGCATAAATGTTGTCATCTAACTACATCGATTCCGGAACTGCGAGGGCAGAAGCTGCCCTCGCAGTTCCGGAATCGATGTAGTTAGACACGGAAGCCGTAACATAAATAAGTGCCCAATCTCGGATGGTAGAACGTTGCGCCGGTACCAGTAATTGTTGTAAGTTTTGGATAAAGCACACAATTGCGCAAATGTCTACGTAACGAAAGTATTATATGTGTCCTACACGGGCACCTAACTGACATACCTAATCCTTGATAAGTCGAGGGCACTTCTGGTTCTCTGCGCTCGTCAAGGCCCGCATACACACCTGGTGTGTGGAAGACACGAGACAACACATTAACTTGGCTGTTTGTCGTCGTTGAAGAGGCACGTGCTAAGGCATTATTTAGTAATAAATAGAATTTAACACTCATGATCTGTGATCCGAGTGAAATATTTCACTTTGAGGCAGTCTATATAAGCAATTGATTGCAAGTATTGTGATTGTGTAGTTAACGATACAGATATTCCACATTTACATATGTTATAGTAAGCAACACGGGCGGCGATCGGTGGGGGACGGGGGGGACGCCCCCCCCCCACTTTTCAGGGTGGGGGACAGCATAGGAATTGTCCCCCCCACTTTTTAGTTCCGATAAATTGCGAGGCATATAGCCTGACTTACCACTCCTCTCTCTTAAGAGCCGCTACGCTACGTAGGACTAGCTAGACAATAAACTCGCGATATGAAGTTCAGCAAAGTTATTTATCGAAAATTAACACGAGACAAACAAGTTTTGAGGCATGTTTTGCTGTTAGTGCGCCATAATCCGTGATAGTTATTTAATAAACGTAATATTTTAATGTATTGAACGACATTTTAGAAAACTCTTCATAGTAGTCATCACAGGAGAGTTATCGAACAGCGCGGGGCATTTATACCAAAAATGCTTTGTTATTTCGCTGCACACTGATGATTTTTAATTTGTCGCGCATACGCAGAAAGGCCATTCGGAAAGTTTATAACTACCGGAAAAATGTAAGCCGCTGCCGGGCTCTATCAACCGTGTGTTGATATTATTAATAGGCTCTAGCCACCAAGCACATTTTAAATGATGAAATTTGTGTTGCACTTTCACCCCTCGCCTGCTTGATGCTTATCGCCTACGACAAAAGTGGCGGATTCCTGCACTTTGTGTAACCTATTCCCATTTGAGTGATGAAAAATTTCTTTGCCAAAATGTTGGATTGGGAAGTTCTACACAGGCACAACATGGGCGTCGATCAGTGGGGGACGAGGGGAACGCTGACCACCCCACGGCCTGAGGGGGTCAGCATAGGAAATGTCCTCATACTTTTTCAGTTCATAAAACAAATTTATATACATATATAGCGAGACTGATCACTCCCCTCTCTTAAAAACCCTACATCGGTCTATTAGTAAAATAAATAATAAAATAAATTGCTTGGTTGGCAGCAGCCCGCAACTTTATCTAAGTCCAGTAGGCTAAATATTCATCATGCCGCGCTCTGTCATTTTGCACCCTTGTATTGATATATAGCCATCAAGCACATAATAGATTATTAATTTGTTTTGGTTTGCCCTGTCACCCCTTGGATTGCAGCCTGGTCGCCCTGGTGGATATTTATATCGCCTACGGCGGAACCAGAGGATTTATGGACTTTGTATAATTTGATCTCATTTTAATGATGAAAAATTTATTTGCCAAACGGTGGGGTTGGGAAGTCCTACACAGGCAGCCCTGTAAGCTCTGCATCTTTTCACTTTATGAATCAGGCAAGCAGTGCTGGGTCCAAAGTCTACCCCCAAATGTTCAGTGATTGGGGTAGGCCATGGCCCCTCTTCAAATATATGTTTCCAACATAACTATTATAAATAGCATAAAATAAAGGCTTTTTTAGTTTAGAATTAGCACCAGACCAACAATGAATTATGTTTTATATTAAAAA
Source organism: Oasisia sp. SBJ-2009 (assembly GCA_964017155.1). Lineage (NCBI taxonomy): Eukaryota > Metazoa > Annelida > Polychaeta > Sabellida > Siboglinidae > Oasisia > Oasisia sp. SBJ-2009. Next base: position 34,421,101 of record OZ024859.1, read on the forward strand.
AATACTTATGTGTATTTCAGGTCATATATATATATATATATATATATATATATATATATATATATATATTTATATATATATTATGCATACATATATGTGTATATAAATTGGTGCCCCGTCCCCCCCCACTTTTAAAACCGGATCGACGCCCCTGGTAAGCAATACCAAATGAGTTTGACGGAAGAACGTATCCAGTCGACATACTGAGGATGTCGCACGACGTAATATGGGTGTAGAACGCTCACTTGAGACAACACCTGTTACTGTATTGAGACGTATGCATATTCATCGTTATTCCATAATAAAACTATCCCGACATACCTTGATACTCTGGGGCATCCCTTGCATTACGGTCAGTGAGACCTTGATACCTGATATTGTCGCCATCAAACCCAGCATTTGATTCTACAACAGCATATATTTCAACTGTACCCATACGTGAAGCAGAGAGACGAAAGGACGAACTGATGAATGAATTAAGCTGGAAACGAACACAAATAAAACAGGAAGACCTGTAATCTTGAATGGCGATAAGCTTCATAGAAAAAAGGAATTACGTGATTCTTAATTGCTGTGGTTAGAATAAAGAACAATATCGTTCTTTTCATGCGCACAACTCACGAATATCAAACCTAATCAGCTGTAATACCACATCAAGATGGTTGCTACTGCTGTCGTCCTCACCGTAGTCCAGAGGTCTGTCCCTTCTCTCCCGTAGTGGATACTCCGGCTTCACGTGGCGAGGCTGTCTCTTCGAGGATTGTCTGTGTCTTTTTGCTTTGCCGGCAGGCTCCTCTCCCGAGTCTTCCGTCTGTCCAACACGCAGTTCACATTGGTGTCAGCAATGAGCAACCGAAATGACAAAGGTGACTTCAAAATATAATGTTCACGCAGCGATTTGAACATAAAGCGCCGTCTCCAGGCGCTCAAACCAGAATCATTGCGTGACTAATTTGTGTTTTTATCACATTTCCGCCAAGTTGCTCTGTGGCTGCAGTCATCACCATTGTACCGTTCAATGTTATCAGATAACACTAATGGTGAAAAAATACATAGCTAAATTTGAGCTATATTTTTGCATGAACTGAATGAACAATGAATACACAAGGGCATCTAGTGATACGTTTTACATATGTGTAGAAGTTTTGCACATGTATACAAACAATTGAAACAATTTGAACGATATAGTAATCGTATTTTAATCAGTAAACATATATATTTGCTTGATTAATACCATAGCTTAGATCCACACATTTTGTATTTCAATATCAATGAAAACACAATTTCGAAAAATGCTTAAACTTAAGGGCCAAAGTCTCAAAAAATGTACAATTCACTAAAATCACTTCTTTTCTCTCTCACGTCGTCAATTATTAAGTTAGTCTAATGAACTTTTCATCATATATTGACACGGCTAAGTGCTTTTAGGACATATGAAATTCGACAGCATTCTTAATTTGTAAAATGGAAGATATTGGCGGTAAAGTGCCAAAAATGGCCAAAATTACCCTTCCAATTGAAGTTTCCAAAGTTTGACGCAGTGCCATACGAAAACGGTGATTTATTTATTCTTCTGCGTTCACTGGACAAATGCTATGCATATTGGCAATATACAGAAGAAAACGTAGGTTTAAAACTTGAGGAATAAAAAATTTACACATCAATTTCTACAGTGACCAGTTTTTGCATGTCCAGCGTCATCGGTTTATAGGGATTAATTACATAAATGTACTATTATCTCTGTATGATACCTATACGTGTATGCTTTTGTTACATCTAAATTAAAGTATACGCAAAAGAAAATATAGGTTTATTCCTAAATTTAACGAAAATACTTCACGTTTATATTTTAAAATATGATGTTGCGTTTTGGCTGTGTGTCTAGCGTCATATATAGAAATGGCTGCCTTCAACAAAATAAGAAACATACGTCATTTGTATTTTTACATATTAACCAGCAACCACACTGCTATATTACCATCAATGGCAATAGCAATATTCACAATATTTCTTGCTCAAATGAGGACAAAACCGACACTGGAGCGTGTCCAGCGTAATTGTGTATCCAGCGTCATATGTCGGATTACTAAAAAGTACTGCTGAGGGCGCAATCTGCCTTGATATATAGAAACTACTATGATCATTGCATTCTTGGCGGCTGTCTCCATGATGGTGGGTACTTTTTTGTTATCTACAATAACTATTTGATAAGTTGTAGTTGTATGTGTAGTTTTTCTTATAAAATGATGTAATATGAATGAAGGTAATATTGTAACTTAATAAACGTAGCTCCATTTAACGTTAGTATATGTAACAACTATGTTCTGACAAACCAATGAACAATAATACGATAGATTGCTATGTGGGAATGCTGATATATGACCATCGTAATGTGTAAGCCATTTGATGACGCTGGACACGCAAATTTAACCAAACGTACATTAGCCGGATGTAGATGGTACTGACGTGCTACATTTTAGGCTAGATGTGTCAAGTGCATATTGGTCTTCATATAAAAAGAACGTATTCCAATTACAAACACGGTGAGCACACTATTATACACAAAACGTAATAATTGTGGACATATGCTGAGCAAATGTAAAAAATAGATATAAATAAGAATAATTTCCATTTAAGTAAGACTAATCAATATACCTTTCACATGCTACGCAGATTACAAAACAATATATTTATATATAGCGTTTTGTAAATTTAGCAAGTAATTTTAAGAATAATGGCCAAAGGGCATGATGGCTAAAGGCGGAAAAGCTTCTGCAAAGCGTAAGGCTAACATGTTACAGTTCCCGTTACCTCACATGATCTGCCCACCTCGTGGGATTATTTTCGAAAGCAAATAAACATTTCCCAAACCAAATACAGGTTGTCTGATATTGCATTCTACATTTTTAGAATACTCCGTCCACCAAAGTGGCATAATCATGGCAAGCAATGACACGCGAATATACTGGGCTAAAATCGCGCACCGTTATCGTGAAATACAAAAAGCCTTTCGTTTTCGTCCCATCGTGCTGCTCAGAAACAGGCTCATTATGTCTTCACAAGAGAACTTCCCGACCGAAAACTAAAAGCTCAACGAGCGCGCAAAGCTATAAATGTAAGTCACATATTTGTCTTGAGTTCCATTCATCCTCAAACAATTGTATATATATATATATATATATATATATATATATATATATATATATATATATCTTGCTAAATATTGTTATTGCATAAATTCCATGTACTACATAAATAATTAGTAATGCGCAAAATGTAAATGTCTTCATATAGAGCAAGTCATATCGTAAAAAGATGAATGCCATGCAAGTAGCCGATGCGTTGGTAATCGCAGAACCTGCAGCGGCAACCCCCGAAGGTGGAAGTGAGGAGGTCGAAGAGACTCAAACCATCTCTTCCATTTACCACAAGTGAAGTGCCTACGTCTTCGCAGAGTTTGGCTGACTCAGAATACGTACATCATTGGGCATTGTGCGTTGTTTTCAAACTCGTTAACCATTATACCATATGTAATATGATACAAGCTTTGAATGATATATCATTTTTCCTTCGCAAAATATTTAACATACAGCTAAGCAACGATTCGCATACGAGCATAATAATAACTATTATATATATATGTTTGTTTTATTTTATGTTTTGCATGTTAAATAAGACATGTTTAGTTCTTGTAATAATTATAATTATAGGTCACAGTCGAAGGTTGCTATATTTTACAAACCATCTGCATGCTATGTTTGGACGCAACTTTCCAATGGCTTCTAACGCCCGCACGGTGATATACAATATTATACTTATTTATTTTACACATTAATACTAACATATATTTGTAAACATTAATTTCAAGAGACAAGTACATTTGCGGTGTAATAATAATATATTGTGTTATAAGAACATAACAATGTGTCATTTTCTCTAAATAAAACCTCAATCTGTGTGGTTGTTTATTTGTTTCAGAGAAACCCTGGTGGTGAAGATGAAGTTTCCTAAGCTGCATTCATCAGCAGCACAATAATTAGCAGCTGATGTGACAGCTGAACGTCGTGCTGCTGGTAAATTTCCCAAGGAGAAGAGGTCATCTGCCCAAAAGAAGCTAATTGCCTTGAAGATAAATACAAAGAGGCTGCAAAGACGTGCATGGGTTTTGGAGAAACATTTAAGCCACACTACCCGAAATGAAAAAAGACAATTCAGGACAAGCAAAAGCTGGTATGACCAATGTTAACATGATTTTGTCAACGCCGGTGCGACGTGATGACATAATAATGAGGAAGGACGGATTGAATCCTTCACGAAACAAAGAAGTGACAAAGGTTATCGCTGTCCATGAATCAATGGTAATCGAATTGCAAGAAATGTCAGTCAGTAAAAGACGGCCACTCTTCACTGGACGTCACCTAAAGAGAATTCGGGCAGGAAGCATGGTCGCGAGGAGGTTGCATCTAGAACGACGATATATTCCCCACAAATAATGTGTACATTCAATGAGTATAATAAATATCTGTATTAATGTTGTACCTAATGCGTTGTCGTACTAGTTGTTAATATAAATACACAAAGAGATGCTACGTCCACAATTGTGAATTATTGTATGTCACTGCGAACTATAACAAATCAATATAAACATTATTGTCCATGTAGGTGCATGTTTAAAATCGTATGAGTACTTGTTTTGTAATTTATGACGATGGATAACGATTGTGTTCAATTAAAGCAACATTGCGTGTCCAGCGTCATAAGCACATACCAACTTTGTAGGCCACCGTTTACCTAATGTCGATTGCCGGACGCCTGTGACAGTTAGCTTTGATAAAGATAAATGATCGTGGTTGCTGGTTATGCACAAACAATCATTCCATATGCTTTTCTGAGATAACTGCACTAATTGAAAATAAGCCGTTCTAAGAAACAATAGTGTGCAAATACTATCACCATAGTAATAACAACGATAAACAATGTTTCCAAGTCAAATTGAATCGTATAACTCTTGATATTTATTAAACGGTATGTACTCTAAATAACACAAGAATATTTTTCAGTTTTTATTTAACTAACTACTTAAATTGTACGCACTGTTGTAATTTTTCGTTAACGACGCTGGACACGCGACGAAAATCACGTCTGACTTCTATTGACTGTCATAACAAAAGTAATACTTATTTCAATGAACCGTTTATGTGACATATGCCTCAATATGTGTACTAAGAGAAAACATAATTTAATTGGTCGGAATAAAACATTTATTTTTCGACCTGCTAAAACGTAATTGTACATTTTGTGGGACTTTGGCCCTTAAACTACATTTAACTTGTGCGGAATGTTTCTCCTTAGACGCCGCAATTCAACCTTGTTCACATTGCTCGGTGTTCGCATGTCCTCTCAACATATAGACAGCTTACTCCCATATGAACTAAAGATGATATATATTACTAAACTCGCATTAAAAATATTCCCAAGAATTGTACCCGGTAACAGCAATTGCACTGGATGCAACATAGGAAATGCGTAAACAATAGCCCAGAACTTCAATTTCCTTAAGCGTAAATATCGGTGTCCGACGGCAAACGAAACTGCATTGGAATCCACGTCCCAAACAAAAACATAAACTTCGCTTGATATTGGACATCGGCGTTTTGAGATGATCTCCTAGATTTGTTTTCATTCAGGAGAGCATTAATGGGAAAGTATTTCCTGTAATAAGTTTACTTACCGAGGCCATTCGAACGGGGAGAGCTCTCAAACACATGACGATAGACCAAACAGACATGCATATTTGCTCGATGAAAACGGCAATAGACAAAAAGCCTAGAACGACCTGTGAACAAATACACAAGAACATGCAACGGTAAGACAACAGGCAGTAACTGTGGACTATTAGAAACACTGAGAATATTATCCGAAGGAATGAGTCATTGTCCCAACAATTTATTGCACACATTGGGCGCCCGCGTTGCATAGCCGTAACTGTAGTTATAGTAGTAGCAATAGTAGTAGTAGAGACAGTTGTAGTAATTGTTGTTGCTGTAGTAGTAGTAGTAGTAGTAGTAGTAGTAGTAGTAGTAGTAGTAGTAGTAGTAGTAGTAGTAGTAGTAGTAGTAGTAGTAGTAGTAGTAGCAGTAGTAGTAGCAGCAGCCGTAGCCGTAGCCGTAGCCGTAGCCGTAGCCGTAGCCGTAGCCGTAGCCGTAGCCGTAGCCGTAGCCGTAGCCGTAGCCGTAGCCGTAGCCGTAGCCGTAGCCGTAGCCGTAGCCGTAGCCGTAGCCGTAGCCGTAGCCGTAGCCGTAGCCGTAGCCGTAGCCGTAGCAGTAGCAGTAGCAGTAGCAGTAGCAGTAGCAGTAGCAGTAGCAGCAGCAGTAGCAGCAGCAGCAGCAGCAGCAGCAGCAGCAGCAGTACCAGCAGCAGCACCAGTAGCAGTAGCAGCAGCAGCAGCAGCAGCAGCAGCAGCAGCAGCAGCAGCAGCAGTAGCAGTAGCAGTAGCAGTAGCAGTAGCAGTAGCAGTAGCAGTAGCAGTAGCAGTAGCAGTAGCAGTAGCAGTAGCAGTAGCAGTAGCAGTAGCAGCAGCAGCAGCAGCAGCAGCAGCAGCAGCAGCAGCAGCAGCAGCAGCAGCAGCAGCAGCAGCAGCAGTAGCAGTAGCAGTAGCAGTAGCAGTAGCAGTAGCAGTAGCAGTAGCAGTAGCAGTAGCAGTAGCAGTAGCAGTAGCAGTAGCAGTAGCAGTAGCAGTAGCAGTAGCAGTAGCAGTAGCAGTAGCAATAGCAATAGCAGTAGCAATAGCAGTAGCAGTAGTATAATAGTGGTAGCAGCAGCAGCAGTGGTAGCAGCAGCAGCAGCAGCAACAACAGCAGCAGCAGCAGCAATAGTAGTAGTAGTATTAGTAACAGCAGCAGCAAAACTAGTAGCAGTAGCAGTAGCAGTAGTACTTGTAGAGCAAAGGCTTAATGTAATGATGGTGACCACGTCATATGTTACATTGTGATGTTCATTAGGCGATATCACCATTCACTCTTAGTTACATGCACATCTGTGAATTTCTGATTAAATAATCATTTCACATTAATAAATGTACAAATAATGTGCTAATTAAATAAATAACGATAAATAAACAAAATAACGAATTATTAATAATTATGACGCTACAATTTCAACACCGTTAATCAATTGACCAATTATTGACATGTACATAAATAAAAATACCAAATAAAATCAATTGAATTAATTAAGACATTTACTAGTTAAAAGGTAAGCATTAATTCAAACATATTGATAGGAAAGTGTACATCATAATGGGCATCCTGTTTGAGAAATTTAAAACCTGTATCCTACTGTGTTCCTACCCTAACCCTACCCCATATCAATTAGTATTCTTTCGTCTGAACATAACTGCAATTTATTCGATACAATATGTTTTTTCTTGCTTGAAAGCCTATAGATATCAGGAATGTCTCTCGATTTTTTTTTTTGGAGGAATATTTGTTAAATAAGTATAGATATTAAGATAAGAGCTTAAACAAGGAACAGTTTTAACGATGAGCCAGTGCTGCAAGATACAATAAAATCATTGCGATATGTTGCGGCGTGGGACCTGCTCACACACATTTGACAGCCCGTGCATAACACAGCCACCAAAACATATGGTGCGAGTGTATATCGAGGCAAATTTAACACCTATGAAATGTCCAATGTTGCATAATGTGGATAGTCCTCCAACAATGACAATCTCTTCATATATATCGTATATAATAATTTGATACGAGGGCTAGCATTGGTGCTGCTTTGATCATGATCATTGCTCTACGTGTTTCCAAACAATAATTACATTTCTACAGAACAATCGTTCGATATTGCTAATATTGTTTTCTGTGTGAGGGTCTCGATTTATTAGCTGCGGCATTTGTGTCGTTCGTGCTTTTAGTATAAATCAGAAAATTAATCTACAACTAGAAATAATTTAGTGGCAATCCATAAATACATCTAACATTTCTTTGCAACTATCCAAATGTTTGTATATTAAAATTGATATGACTTTGAAGTTGTATCTGCGGCACGAAGCAAACAGGGAGTAAGGTAGTTTGGATAAGTGAAAAGGTACGGAGGTGACATGAGCAATATGACCAGCACGTATGGTCAACCGCTGCTGGTAGAGAGTGTCCACGCAGAGCAAATCTTGTCGAACTAGTTTACTATACAATTGAAGACAATCAACACTTACGCAAGAACTACACTTTTTTCTAACAATACACAACATTGGGTCAGAATGCATACTATACATAATGTCTGCCTAATATCATCATATGGACGTCAGAGTCACAATGCGTGTTGTATGTGTCCTGTTGAGTCTGAAATAAAGTTATTGAATTGAATATAAACATGGTCATTATCACAGATCAGATTAAAAGCGTCGACACAATTGTCTTCTCTAACGTAGATGATTTATCGAGCAAGACAAAGTGCGAAACAAATCGAATCCAACAAATCGTTAAAGAACACAGGTGAGTTGTGGTTACTCAACAGACAGGTCTGATTATTTTGCCATAAGATACTTGCCAGAGTAGTGTGCGATTCACCATCGTCCCTGAAGTGATGGTTAGATTGGTAATCATAATCGTATGCCCAGCGAGGAAGCCAAGAGAATACCCAATATTCATCTGGGTAGAGGCATCCGTAAGAGTAGGTGCACCCGTAATAAAAATAGTAAGTGTCTCTATTGTAGTTAGAAGGTCCAGGTGATATCATGTCGCTAATGTTAACCAGACCCCAGACAAGAGGTACAATGGCCCATGTGAGAACGATGGTCGACAACACCAGGAAGAAAGTAACCTGAAAAATAGTCGAATAACATTTAGCTGCCGCCTTTGCCGTTCGTATAGCAAATGACAAGCTATGATGAATGTGAAGGATATCCAGTGTAAACATTAAAAATACTAAGTTGAGAGTGAACGTGGCGGTAGCAATAACGAACTTGGGGAGTATCACGTAAATATTTCAATTAGCGTAAACGTTATGCCTACTAAATACATGGCGCACCATATGTGCAACTATGCTTGTTTATGGATCAGACTTGTGAAACGCATCTAGAGTAACTTTACGATATTTTAGGCTTTCAACGAGTTATCGCCCGCTACGACGTCGTAAGCAGGCTTTATGAAACCGGCCCCAGAATGACTACATCAATAGTAGTTCTTATAGAGAGCAGTGGTTCAGGGGTAGCGCTTCGGACTAATTGGATCCGGGTTCGAATCCTCTCCTGCGTTCTTATCTTGCAAACTTACAATGCATAAACAAGTGGCCATTGATGAACTATTTCTTACAGACAATAGCTTAAAAACAATAGCTTAGGTACAATATTAGAGAGTAACGATCTTGAGACTAATAAATTTCAAATCATACGTCGTTCTTCTTATTATAATCTTATTTAGTAATTTTGTTACAAAAAACAAGATAGTTTTACCATCATTAGTAAAATATACAATTTCTAAATTTTGTTAACTAGAGGCTTTTATAGCAGAGCTTGATTGCATAAAATCTTAATTCAGTGTAAAATGTTTAAGATGGTGGAAACTTATGATTATTCTCAGTTTATTTTGATTGGTAATACTGTCATAACCCAAGGTAAACATTGTGGCACCAGAGGCTTAATAATACATATTGGTAACAAATATAAAGTAGAAATAATAAGGAATCTGAATTAGCATGACCACTGGGAAGGTTTACTGAGTATGGAAGAAGGCATCCCAGAACACAAAACTTACGTTTTGACATCATTGGAAAATAATAACCAAAAGTAATTAATTATGGCAGGAGACTTTAATATAAACTTGCTTAAAAGAAATGAAAATTATATCTATATCAATGTTGTTGATATCTTCATACCATATTTACTAGAACAAATGAGTCCCTGATATACAACTTCTTCTGTAAAGTATGTATAGCACTATTAGAAAGTATGCCATGTCATGTTTTTTATATTATACAGAAGCCGGATTTTTTTAAAGTAAATATATATACCATACAGGCAATGCATAATGTTAGGTATGAAATTAAATCAGACAAAATCTACACCAGAATTAACAGTCTACCAAATCATAGTTATGATAATCACAATTAAAGAAATTCCACATAACAAATAAACACAAGCCAAGTAAAGTAGTAAAATGTCATACCTATAAGCATAACATATATTCATGGATCTTTCAGGGTGTACTCATGTCAATAAGATACCGAGATCAACTTCTTAAAGAATTCAAATTAAGTAACCCTATTTCACCAAATTACGAAGTAAGGAGTATTAACCGTAAAACGTAATAAAAAACAACTTCCGTGAAACAAAACAAACCTACTTTGAATATTGTTTTAATCGGACACCAAATGACAGAAAATACATGGAAAACACTAAGTGATTTTCTGTCGAAGACGAAAACACAGAATAAATTTCCCATTTCTTTTTACAGAAAATAATAGAAAATTAACAGATCAACTACCTATTGCTAATTAATTTAATATATTTTCAGAACTATAGCTCAGACTATTGCAAATTAAATTAGTTATGTTGGAAATAAAATAATAATTACTATTTAAATATAAAAAAACAGTATTTAGATTTCATAACTTTGATGAAGAAACTGTAGGAAAAACAGTACAATGTTTGCCTTCAAAAAATAGTTGCGGATGTAATTGTATTTCTTCTAAACTAAATAAAATAATTGAAACCACAATTAACAAGTAATTAATTATACTAAAAAACCAAGTCCTAAATACAGGACGTTTTTGTGATGAATTTGAAACTGCTAAAATAATTCTTATTTTAAGGTCTATGATCCTACATTACTTACATATTTCAGGCCCATACCTGCCAGCTATAGCTATAGTTAAAGTAATGGACAATAATTTATTATATTTATATATTATTTTTGAATAGTATGTGTTGTTTGTAACGAGTATAATTCAATCGCTAATACGAGGTAAAGCTGAACACTTACAGCAGAATTCTTCTTAGTGTTTGCAGCAACAAACGCACATGCCCCGGCAGTAACAGACTGCAAGAAACAGATCAATGACACCTGTTGATAGTTGAGGTTACTCTTTTTACTATTCATTATTAATATCGTATTAGAACCTTCGAGGAAAACGCACTGCACTGGACGAATCAGCATACTGTAAGACAAACAAACAAACACACACACACACACACACACACACACACACACACACACACACACACACACACACACACACACACCACACGCCACTCGCCACTCGCCACACGCCACACGCCACACGCCACACGCCACACGCCACACGCCACACGCCACACGCCACACACCACACACCACACACCACACACTACACACCACACTCCACACACCACACACCACACACCACACACCACACACCACACACCACACTTACAATAATATGAGTGTGCATGTATGTATATGTATATATATTATATATACACACATATAAATTATATATATATATATATATATATATATATATATATATATATATATATATATATATATATATATATATATATCACTAACTATCTAAATATCTTACATTTTAATTTAACCAAATATCACAATACTTACTATAACAAATGCGATCAGATTCATAATGCCGATGACATGAAACGATCCATGTACTACAAATCCAGTTGTGGCGGACATTGTGAATAAGAAGGCATTTCCCCATTGAATACATCCGATTGTCTTTGATTTCTTCCCCGGAAATGTTGGACACTCGAACGTGTGATCCTAATTAGCAACAAGCACGTCATTGCGACAAATCTAAGTATACCAAATGATAAAACATATATGACAATGATTATTGATTACAGAGACACAAAAGTCAAATTTGAGAGGCAATTTTGTGAAGTAAATGCCAGGTTCATAAAACTAACCATTTGTAAGTACCGTTTCGAATACTACACCTACACTTTAGGAGAACATACATTATTGAATAAAAACGTGACGTTGCATGAACCGCTTTGGTTTTTTGGAAGGACAAGCATCACAACGTGTTTCTACCCTGCCGTGTTAGACAGTCACAAAACTCGGAAAAATAACATAGCACGACGCTGAATAAACAGACATATTAATAATAATAGTATAATAATAATAATAGCTTTATTGTTTCATAATGTCATGTACATACAGTAAAGCAATACAGTAAAGTAATAATTTCATGTCAAAGTACATGTTACAATGTAACAGTTGGACTTAAGCAACAGTGCTTATTTTCCTTACTCATATATTTTAACAATTACGCAACAATTATAATTCGTGAACATAAACACAAAAACCTCTACAGCAGCATCATAATAGTGCAACTAGTTAATTAAAATAGTGAAATAGTGAATTAGAAGTGTACCACAAAATTAAATACGTCGATGCACGTGTGTGACAAGTAAAATTGTATTTAAATAATTGTTTAATATAATTATAGAAAAACAACGTATAATAACAGTACATTCAGAACAGAAACAACATATTACTGATTTTTCATAAGCAGATATTTGACACTTTTTTAAAGATCTGTAAAGTGGCAGAATATTGTAGAAAGTTGTCGACATACGCCAAACATAATTGTCTGCACTTTGTTCTGCAGAACGGTATTTTATATGCGAATTTTTGCTTTATGCAATATTTATGTGTCATGGGTGACAATACAAATATGTCATTAAATAAGGTAGGTAACATAGCCTTATTATGCTTGAACATTAATATGCAGCACATATATTTGTTTATGTTTTTGCAATATATATGTTTTATCTAGATATACATCCGGGGCCCTTCCCCAAATAGTATTACAGTAAGTTAGATACGGGTAGATAAGCATATAATATAGATTAAGCAATAATCTTTTTTCTAGTTTGTTCTTCACCTTTTTCATAATGCCAATATTCTTAGATATTTTACTACATATATACTTAATGTGATCACTCCAGTTCAATGTGTTATTTATAATTAAACCCAATTTTTTTTATCAGCACATGAGGCTACGATGTAAATGTGCGCCGAATGTACTTTGTTGCTATCACTCATAAGAGATTATATCTAATAACTACACAGCATTGCATCATGCTAGTCGTCATTGCACATTAAGCTGTAACATGTCTACTGATCCTAAAGGTGTCCGAGAGAGAAACCAATGACTTCATACGCATGAATAGTACAATTGAGCACCTTGCGAATCATGACCGACGACAAGACTCCGCGCTTAGTCGTCAATTTACTGTGTCGCGGGCGAGATGTGAGTCTCACTCATATCGGACGGTGTGTTAGAATATTCCACTTTGTTGTGTCCACTTACCCGAGTATAACCTTGATATGATAGTATTGACTGTAGTTGTAAATCTTTGGCCTGTGCTCATGCTTTAGGTGGACAGCACCAACAAATTGCGGCATGTTTACATATAAGGGGTTAAATACAACTAGTTTTCGGGCCTTCCACAAAAACGTCTGACAGTTGGCATTGGAAATGCAATTTTCTTCGTTGTCTTCGATTTCAGTTAAACTTGATAGTTATGACATACTCTGGTGGATGAATTGTCAAAATATTTTCATTTAAATCTGAGAATTCATCAAATGGCAGCTATAATTACAAAATGTAATTATCGTGTGTTACGCCCAGTACCAAGGTTTCACGCTCGTTTTAGCGTCATTAATAAATGTTTAAAGAATTATATTTGAAACATAATGCTTTTGTTTGATGTGTGCTGTTCTTCTTCATGGAAACGATGAATTTTATTTATTTGTAAACGTATAAACCCTGAAAATGTGTTTGTGTTTATGGAATGTGATTCCATACGGCTCGAGGTTGTACTTATCATGATATGTCAAAACTTGGAAATGATCAACAACATTTTTTATTATTATTAAATAACTTTCTTTAACGCATAATGCTTTTCAGTTATGTCGCTTACATCATGTATTCCAGCGGTAATGATTTGTTTTTCCGCTTTTGTCTGGGCGACATTAAAGTTTGGTATCGGGCGTAACAATTGTACGATAATTCGGTAACAACAAATGTATATATGTTCGCAAACCCCGCCTGTTACTATTTCCGAACTGGGATCATCGGACCATAACATGGTTTTGCTTAACCCCAATGCAAAAAAATATGTTGAATTTGATGTTAAGCAATTTGGAGGAATTAGTGGAACGTCCACAAGAGAAGTTCTTTTCGAATTGGTTCATATGTGGTATAAAACGACATATAAATTTAATTCTTATATCAGAGTTGTGATGCTAGACTTTAGCAAAGCATTTCATCTTATTAATCGACATGTGTTACTAGATAAGCTATGGGTGTGGGTTACCCGCACATATTTATAGATGAATGGTAACATTTCTATTAGACAGAGCTCAACGAGTAAAAATGGGAAATTAATATTTCCATTATTATCTTCATTATCATAACTTTAATTTTCGTCTTCATCAACGTATTCGACATATTCATAATTATTGTTCAACAACTGCATTGTTTTCATAACCGTCATCACAACTGCATTGTTTTCATAACCGTCATCACAATCTTCATCGTCACAATTTTGTAATCTCCTTTTTATTTGACGCATATTTATAGTATAGGCGTGTAACAAAGTTGACATTGTGCAAAATTGACGTACATATCACAGGATTTGTATATATATATATTTCGAATGGAATTCTTGCAGTTGTTTTCTACTTACCTCGTTCTTGTTTGTCAACATGGCAGTGATGCACGTTGCCAGAAACCAGAGTAACGTTATCACTTCACCAATGGAAAGTACAGTAGCGAAGCCAGCGAGTATGGTAAATTTCGGCAGCAGCTGACAGGGACACAGGAGAGCGTACATACATAATAGAGACGGTTAGTAACATACCAACAGTTTAGTCTATAATATTTTTGTTTTATTAATAATTCATACACTTGTATTTCTTAAAGTATTTAGTACATTGAATATGTTTCGTAATAGTGTGCATTTTCAGAGAATATATGTATCGGTGCTGGCAGCAAAATGAATACAACTAAATCAAAACATAGGTGCGGAAGCGAGTTGCAGAGTGTATACCGGCTAAAATGACCAACTAGCAATTGAAAATAATTGGTAGAATTATGTTATATGTTATAGCACACATCCTGGAAACACTCTTCTAACTGAATCCAGTGATATGTATACCGTATATATACGAGATCATAGATGAAATACTAGGAAGTACTAGGAAATAGTACAGCGTGAAACGTTAAAAAAATCAGACTTTTGTTTAGAGTGGCAGGCAATGGAAGACTTGTAGTGCATTCAGTTATCCGCTAGATGGCAGGTCATACGGGGCATGCTTGCTACTTCCAGTTTTCAGATCAAGTCACTCATGCCTACGTGTGCAAATAATAAATAAGACATATACTGCCACTTACTAGGGTGAGTAACATCGTACTAGGACCACTACTATTTTTGATTTATATAAATGATATGCCTTTATCATCACATACAGCTCAATTCATACTGTTTGCTGATGATACAAGTCTACTATTTAAAAGCAAATACCTCAGTAGTCTCACAATTAATGTTAATTCTGAACTCACAACAATTTCTCATTGGATAAGTGCCAACAAACTTTCACTTAATATAGGCAAAACTAAATGCATGTTATTTCAAAACACTCAAAATCAGATACCCAACCATGAGGAAATTATTCTACATGGTAATAAAATAGAAAAAGTTGATCACTTCAAATTTTTAGGTATATGGATTGATAAAAACCTAAACTGGAAGAAAAATACAAATGAAAAATGCAAGAAAATTGCCCAATTATTAGCAATAATTAATAAAGTCAAGCCACTGCTACAGTCGTGCACATTAAAACAAATATATAATGCCTTAGTTCAACCTCATTTATCATTTGTTCTACTTGCTTGGTATAGTAACATTCGTGGCAATTTAACTAACATAAGCAGAATATTTAAGCTTCAAAAAAAAGCTGTTCGATTAATCGATAAAAGCAAATTTATAGCACACACTGATCCCATCTTTAAAAAGTTCAATATTCTTAAATTAGAAGACCTATTTATAATTCAAGGATATCAGCTATATGATAAAATAATGAAAAAACAATGTCCAAAATACCTTTTAACATCTGTCATGAAAAACAATGATCTTCACAGCCATGTAACCAGACAAAGCAATAATATTCATTTATGTTTCATAAGAACAGAAATAAAAAAACAAGGATTGTTTTATAAACTTCATACCATACTATTGCACCTGTATAATGTACTGCACCTATCACTAAATAAAAGGCACAATCTCAAACAAATTATTATAAAGTCCTATTCAGATATTTGCCTATTAAGAAATTGTTATTCTTGCTTGATGAACAGTATTAATTAATA
>OZ024859.1:34442492-34479992 GCA_964017155.1 Oasisia sp. SBJ-2009
CGTACATGAATGAATGAATGAATGAATGAATGAATGAATGAATGAATGAATGAATGAATGAATGAATGAATGAATGAATGAATGAATGAATGAATGAATGAATGAATGAATGAATGAATGAATGAATGAATGAATGAATGAGTGAATGAGTGAATGAGTGAATGAGTGAATGAGTGAATGAGTGAATGAGTGAATGAGTGAATGAGTGAATGAGTGAACGAGTGAAGGAGTGAACGAGTGAACGAGTGAACGAGTGAACGAGTGAACGAGTGAACGAGTGAACGAGTGAACGAGTGAACGAGTGAACGAGTGTACGAGTGAACGAGTGAACGAACGAACGAACGAACGAACGAACGAACGAACGGACGAACGGACGGACGGACGGACGGACGGACGGACGGACGGACGGACGGACGGACGGACGGACGGACGGACGGACGGACGGACGGACGGACGGACGGACGGACGGACGGACGGACGGACGGACGGACGGACGGACGGACGGACGGACGGACGGACGGACGGACGGACGGACGGACGGACGGACGGACGGACGGACGGACGGACGGACGGACGGACGGACGGACGGACGGACGGACGGACGGACGGACGGACGGACGGACGGACGGACGGACGGACGGACGGACGGACGGACGGACGGACGGACGGACGGACGGACGGACGGACGGACGGACGGACGGACGGACGGACGGACGGACGGACGGACGGACGGACGGACGGACGGACGGACGGACGGACGGACGGACGGACGGACGGACGGACGGACGGACGGACGGACGGACGGACGGACGAACGAACGAACGAACGAACGAAAGTTTATTTAACAACAACACAGGAATATACAACATAGTATGGGAAAATAATACAATCCATAATGGTAACGACCGTACAATATAATATCGGTGCTGTTGTTAAAGGGACATAGCAGAAGTCATATGACTTGTAAGGCGCTATGCCCTTTACAAATAAAATGCGTAGTAGTTATAGTATATAAGTTATAAGATTGCATACAAACCAACAATATTTGTTTTCATTGACATGACATGAAATGTAAATGTTAGCTAGTTATAAATGCCTACATGAAATTTATAGTTAGAAGGCACTGTTCTAGTGTGTACGCAAACGCAGAGAACGTCCGTTATCTGCTGTATGCTAGCTTCGTACAGATGTCATGTCGTAACCTTTAGTGATATCGAGGGTCACAGTGTCCAAACCGAATCGAACTCGTACACATATAATTTACCCGTAAAGCACAAACAACCTTAAAAAATGAGTTATTTCAAAGATGTATGCGTCTGTTTTGTACCCGTGGAAGCGCAGATTATTGCATGAATGTATCGTCTTCGCGTTCCAAACCATATAAAAGGAAAAACATGACGGGCACCAAATTTATCTCGAAAATAACATGCGCTATACGATTGGTAATTTAGAAATATCTTAAATAAAAATGTCATATTTTCTATTCCAACGTGCACTTACTGCATATGGTGTCTTAGCACGCATGGAAAGGCCACATATCCCATTGCAAAGAAACTGAAACATAAATAACTACTACAATATGTGTTCAATTACTTTGCACAAACACATATACAAACACTCTCAACTGTAACTGTAGTTAGCATACTGTATGTATACTTAGGGGTCTCTCTTTCCCCTTGCCTCACTCCCTCCCCCCACTCCTTCCCTCCCGCTCTCTCCCTGTCGCCCTCTCGTACCTCCTCTCCTCTCGTCCCTCCACCCTCCTCCCTCCACTCTCCTCTCTCCTCTCTCCTCTCTCCTCTCTCCTCTCTCCTCTCTCCTCTCTCCTCTCTCCTCTCTCCTCTCTCCTCTCTCCTCTCTCCTCTCTCCTCTCTCCTCTCTCCTCTCTCCTCTCTCCTCTCTCCTCTCTCCTCTCTCCTCTCTCCTCTCTCCTCTCTCCTCTCTCCTCTCTCCTCTCTCCTCTCTCCTCTCTCCTCTCTCCTCTCTCCTCTCTCCTCTCTCCTCTCTCCTCTCTCCCCTCTCCCCTCCCCCTCTCCCCTCTCCCCTCTCCCCTCTCCCCTCTCCCCTCTCCCCTCTCCCCTCTCCCCTCTCCCCTCTCCCCTCTCCCTCTCCCTCTCCCCTCTCCCCTCTCCCCTCTCCCCTCTCCCCTCTCCCCTCTCCCCTCTCCCCTCTCCCCTCTCCCCTCTCCCCTCTCCCCTCTCCCCTCTCCCCTCTCCCCTCTCCCCTCTCCCCTCTCCCCTCTCCCCTCTCCCCTCTCCCCTCTCCCCTCTCCCCTCTCCCCTCTCCCCTCTCCCCTCTCCCCTCTCCCCTCCCCTCCCCTCTCCCCTCTCCCCTCTCCCCTCTCCCCTCTCCCCTCTCCCCTCTCCCCTCTCCCCTCTCCCCTCTCCCCTCTCCCCTCTCCCCTCTCCCCTCTCCCCTCTCCCCTCTCCCCTCTCCCCTCTCCCCTCTCCCCTCTCCCCTCTCCCCTCTCCCCTCTCCCCTCTCCCCTCTCCCCTCTCCCCTCTCCCCTCTCCCCTCTCCCCTCTCCCCTCTCCCCTCTCCCCTCTCCTCTCTCCTCTGTCCTCTGTCCTCTGTCCTCTGTCCTCTGTCCTCTCTCCTCTCTCCTCTCTCCTCTCTCCTCCTCTCTCCTCTCTCCTCTCTCCTCTCTCCTCTCTCCTCTCTCCTCTCTCCTCTCCCCTCTCTCCTCTCCCCTCTCCCCTCTCCCCTCTCCCCTCTCCCCTCTCCCCTCTCCCCTCTCCCCTCTCCCCTCTCCCCTCTCCCCTCTCCCCTCTCCCCTCTCCCCTCTCCCCTCTCCCCTCTCCCCTCTCCCCTCTCCCCTCTCCCCTCTCCCCTCTCCCCTCTCCCCTCTCCCCTCTCCCCTCTCCCCTCTCCCCTCTCCCCTCTCCCCTCTCCCTCTCCCCTCTCCCCTCTCCCCTCTCCCCTCTCCCCTCTCCCCTCTCCCCTCTCCCCTCTCCCCTCTCCCCTCTCCCCTCTCCCCTCTCCCCTCTCCCCTCTCCCCTCTCCCCTCTCCCCTCTCCCCTCTCCCCTCTCCCCTCTCCCTCTCCCCTCTCCCCTCTCCCCTCTCCCCTCTCCCCTCTCCCCTCTCCCCTCTCCCCTCTCCCCTCTCCCCTCTCTCCTCTCCCCTCTCTCCTCTCTCCTCTCTCCTCTCTCCTCTCTCCTCTCTCCTCTCTCCTCTCTCCTCTCTCCTCTCTCCTCTCTCCTCTCTCCTCTCTCCTCTCTCCTCTCTCCTCTCTCCTCTCTCCTCTCTCCTCTCTCCTCTCTCCTCTCTCCTCTCTCCTCTCCCCCACTCCTATTCCCTCTCCCTCCTCTCCTCTCTGAACATTTCTCTTTCCACTGTCTCTCCCTTTCCCGTCTCTCTTTCTCTCCATTTGTCTTTTTCTACCTCCTTCCCTCCCTCCTTTCCTCCCTCGCTCCCTCGCTTCCTCCCTCGCTTCCTCCCTCCCTTCCTCCCTCCCCGCTCGCTCCCTCCCTCCTAACTCCCTCCCTCTCTCACCGGATACGCCATTGATTGCCCTGGCTTCACGTTTCGACCGTTATTATATTATTATATATATATATATATATTATATATATGATTATAAGGAGCCTCTTTCTGTATTTGTGGTTTGGATTAACTACTTGTTGACACGTCATAATCATATTAATTACGGAACACCGTAAATTGTAATAAATATGAACATACAAACGGACTCAATCGGGTGGGCCTGCAATATTTGGAGTTTTATATCTCAATCACTAAATCCATTACTTAACGCTCAACGCTGGCTTACATTTCAATGTAGAATTATCAAATGAATAATCTATGTCACATCAAACATAGTAAATGGCTGATCTTAAATTAATCACCACTTTTGGTATGCACAGGTGAGAGCATTGCAAAGATTAAACAAAATTACGTGATAGTAATTGTGCTACGAAAACATTGTACTTACAGAAACTGCGCCTGCCACAATGACCGAATTCGTTCTGACGTTGGAACTACCCAAAGCGTGGGCCAGGAGCATGAGGCATGAGAACCACACAACGCTGTATGCTGTGTGATACATCGCAAAGATCATTGCCAGCTTGCTTCGGTCATTGCTCATTTCGAATTGATGGTCTTGGATGACATCGGTGCTTGAATCTGGGTTTTGGCTCTGTTTGGAAGATCGGTTGTATGCATGGGAGAAAGGCATCGTCAACGTCGAACTCATGACCTCACTTCGTCTACCAACCGAGATGTCCGATATGAGAGTCTTCAACAGAGAAAGACGTTTCCTAAATGGTTGTGCTACGTTCTGCATAGGAAATGTTATTAAAACCATATTTTAGATCTAAGTAAATATGTACATTAGAATTGTTTAGTCAAAGAAACATTGCAAAACTGCCATCTTATTTGGAAGTGTTGCGTCCAGTATATAAGCAAACATGTTTCGTTATTGGAAACATGTTAGAATGTACACATTATGTGAAGAAGAAGAAGCGGTATATAAAATAATGTATTATTGGCACCATTATTTTATGATGGTGCTTATTGTGAATTATAATCGTGTTTACATATAAATGTCACTGCAAATTAATATATAATAACAATAAGAATAATAATTAAGTTTCACATAGTATGTCAGTAGTCGGAAATATGTTCGGAGCATGGGTGTTTCGTTTTGTTTTTCGACAAGGACCCGTGCATCATCTATACGATGCACAGAAGACAACATAGTCCAGAAGAAACAATTGCCACCGTCAAATATGTCGAGCCACAAGCTCGAACAGTCTTTTACTCAAGCTTTTAGTTTCATTTGGTACTTCTTTTTAGATGTTCTTATTAAACATATATTCCAATTTGTTAATAGAATATAGAAATATAAGATGCTTGTCTGCAGCTTACAAATATACACCAAAGGAGTTGAAACGGCCATTGTCTGTGTGCAAGATGATAACATGATGTATATGGTAATAAGAATTTCGTCATCAAAGTTCTTCTTAATTAATCGGCTGCGTTTGACACCGTCGACTATGAAGTAAAGTTGCGCACTCTGAAGTCATGTCGCAGTCACAGTCCCGTCCGTCTCCGTGCTGCATCCAACTGTTTCCTTAGCTGTACGTAAGAACAATTCGATGTGTTATTTTAAGCGGACAACTATCAAATCTACGTCCCGGTGACGATTCTCCGTGAGGACATTGCTGTGGTCGTGGTTCGTATCGAATAACGTATATAGGATATCAGAACATAGATGACCGCAATCTTCATAAAGCTGAGAAACTCACAAACAGAAGTGACTGTGTTCGGTTCTGACCAACAGCTTCAGAAAATCAAGTCACACGCAATACGCATTTGTAATTTGCCTTTGTGTGGACACTGTATGCAAAGTCGTACGCAATCGTGGTGTGCAGTTTAATGCCGAAATGACGATTTATACATATAACTACTGTATGAAGATCTGCTATTTCCAACCAATGCAATATGACTAGCATAAGAAATGTTCTAAGACGAAACAACAAGCAACGTTTGCCAGCAGCAGACATGACGTTTGAGAGACATTGTTCCACTGACTGGGTTAGGAACAACGAGTACGTAACTGACAAACCGCGTTGTTGGTGGCGCTAAGACATTTTCCACATCACGGCGCTACTGATCAAGCTGGACACTGCTACTGACGCATGGAGCACTGACCATCCTTGCAACCACAACATGTCGCCTATTGTGTAGACCGCCGCTAGCCACTTAGGGCGACTTCGATTGGCCTACTCGGGTTACTCGCGTACCCCTAAAGTCTTATCCGGTGTATAGTAATTTACACTGCGCACGCAGTACTACGAGAGTAATCCAACTGAACAGCGATGATCGCGATCACGGAGACAAACCCCTTATGAAAATAAATTAATATAAATTAATCAGTTGTCCACTGTGTAAATTGTGAAGTTATTCTTCTTGGTCTTAAATTATAATACGTAGAATGTGGTGAATTTATCATAATATAATGAATGCATATTTAAATGATTGTGTCGTGTAATGTTTAATACCGCCTACGTCCCCTATCGGCATTCACTGCAAATGATGTCAGTTACTGGAGTGAATCCTCTCCAAACCGCGATCGCCTCGGGTAGCGGCCTTGAAGATTCACTCTACGTTAAGAATGATCACGTGGACAAGTGATCTTGGATGTTCGATTGGTACTCGCATTATTCGGGTAGCTCAACCGAAGTCGGCCTTAGTTCACTCGAATGTTAACCGGTTGACTGAAGTTGTTTGGACCGTATGTGCACGCGCACGGTCATGCGCCACTGGATATCAAAGGCGACAGCTAGGGTCGTGCGACATAGCGCAGCTACCAACAACGGGTTATCTACAAACGAGATATGGTACGAATGAATAGCCGAAGGCCGAAGGGTTGGATAGAAATAGTCGTCTGAACGAGGAAGTTGCAATGCACACTCTCACTGTTCGTGACAGCCGACAACAGGATGCATTTATGTTACACTTAAACTTTCTCTCCCACACTTTGTGAACTTGTGTCTTCTTCGCCCAAGCAACGCATCTCACTTCTATTGTGTACAACTCTAGGTGCTTAGCGTCCACAGGCAGGAGTGATAATGACAGGGGCCTAGTTCATTCAAGTCTTTGAGCAATCTTTTCCTAGCATTGTCTTGGTTCGTAGATTTATCACAAATGTTGCCTTCCCAGTGCAACGATATATATATATATATATATATATATATATATATATATATATATATATATATATATATATATGTATATATGTATATATATATATATATATATATATATATATATATATACATATATATATATGTGTGTGTGTGTATGTGTGTGTGTGTGTGTGTGTGTGTGTGTGTGTGTGTGTGTGTGTGTGTGTGTGTGTGTGTGTGTGTGTGTGTGTGAGTGTGTGTACGTGTGGGACAGTTTCCGGTGATAAACTAAAAACTACAGGAAGCTACACAAATATCTGGCTTGCCGTGTTAAAAGTCAGTGTTGACGTGACAGGAGCCAGTGTCCATGGAAAATGTACTCACAAAATTAATGTGAGCACTGAGACTTAGGAGTTGGCGAATACTCACAAATGTCGTATATTTGTGTTATCAAATGGCAGCACAGATTATCGTCTGTTAAAGTATGCCTGTGTACTGAGTTTGTCCACACAAAATAGAGTTGAGTTGGTGTATGTTCCCAAACACCAGACTGCATGAGTAGAATATGAAATAACCGATGGACATCGCATATCACCACCTGGATGGATCTTACGAAGGGACCCATCAAGAATACGACCGGCGACACGACGGTGAGAAAAAACTAGACGAGTACAGGAAATATACCGTCTGGCAGAAGATAGAGCAAGACACGTTGATCTGGAAACAGCATGCTGAGGCCTTCGTCCAACTACAGGACACAGGTGCGTAACGATGGTGGTGATGTTCCCAAAAGAATATGTGAGTTGGTAAGGTAGTACATCAGTCAACACTGGGTTAGCGTATATATACCAATGTCAGTACTGAGCTATTCACATACGCTGTTGGTGTGGCGCCAGTTTTAAACGTGTCCTTGATAAAGGCGATTTCCGTGCATTCACTGCTGTATTCGTAGTCGTGTGTGCGATGACAACTGTAGGCAATTCATCGAATATCTTAATTTTAGAGCGTTTGTGAATGCTGGTTCACTGTTCGCTCTCTACTGATTCAAATGGTGAAGCATTTGAATAACGATGCCCATATAAATATCATAAATAGCGATTTTATCTGCTAACTGGTGTGTTCACCCTATGGCATCCGAACTTTAACACACATACGCGCACTAGTTTATACGTTTGCACAACAGGTAGCATAGTATACAAACATATTGATGAATTGAACTATTTACAACACCATAATAGGTTTACGATCCACCGTTGTTTTGTGATAGCTTAGGCACCTATGCGATCAATGTACACAATTTAGTCAACGTTTAAAAGAGAGGATTTAGATGTTCTCAACAGATACTCACCCTTGTTGTTGACGTGGGTGTTTTGTATGTCGATTTACTCTTTCACGCGCCGTGTGCTTACAACTGTATTTGTTGATGTACATGAACTGTCTCAGAACACTTCCGAACGCAGTCTCACTCGTCGTGATCCCAACGGCGACTCATACGAACAACCTTGCCCGGCTAGTTATCGCAAACAGTGATCTTATCTGTGGACAAAGTCGTCAAGTACGGGGCACCAAAACCCTATATCGACATGACCTATTTAATGTGACCGCATACATGTGTAAATGTATAGAAGGTAAATTATTGCATTGTGTATTAACATACTAGTGAATGAATACAATCACAACACAAGAGCATGTTTATCATATGATGCTAATGTGTTACAGTTCAGACGCGCAAATTATCAACAAACAACATTTTGTGTGAAAATATGACAGGAAGTTAGTGAAATCTACGTGCATGCACAATTATAAGGCACGGATATGCTCCACTGCATATCAATGGCGACAGGACCGTGCGTCAGAGCTCAGCCACCAACAACGGGTTATCGACACATGAAATCGTACGCATGTATGGCAGAACGGTTCGATAAAAATAGTCGTCTGAACAAAGAAATTGCCCCGCACAATCTCTTTCGTCCATACTTGCGTCGATTGGTTCAGCGAATGCCGAATTCAACATGTTATGTCCGTAAGTGTTTGTGTAGTTTAAATGCGGCCAACAACCATCTCCTGGTCTATTTCATTAACCGTAGCCTAAAGTGACTGCCTGCCTGCCTGCCTGCCTGCCTGCCTGCCTGCCTGCCTGCCTGCCTGCCTGCCTGCCTGCCTGCCTGCCTGCCTGCCTGCCTGCCTGCCTGCCTGCCTGCCTGCCTGCCTGCCTGCCTGCCTGCCTGCCTGCCTGCCTGCCTGCCTGCCTGCCTGCCTGCCTGCCTGCCTGCCTGCCTGCCTGCCTGCCTGCCTGCCTGCCTGCCTGCCTGCCTGCCTGCCTGCCTGCCTGCCTGCCTGCCTGCCTGCCTGCCTGCCTGCCTGCCTGCCTGCCTGCCTGCCTGCCTGCCTGCCTGCCTGCCTGCCTGCCTGCCTGCCTGCCTGCCTGCCTGCCTGCCTGCCTGCCTGCCTGCCTGCCTGCCTGCCTGCCTGCCTGCCTGCCTGCCTGCCTGCCTGCCTGCCTGTTTTTAAAACATTAAATAGAAATATGCATTTATATGTAAAATAAATTGATCAATATTAATAAATAATATCAGTCATAATAGTTCTAAATGCAAGTACAAATAAAGTTGCTTGCAGGATTACCTATGATATGTGTTATTGAAGGGTGAATTACGATTGGTTGCAGTTTGTACTTCACTACTTGTCACTGCCAACAGCGTGGGAAGACATGACGTCATGGAAAGTAAAGCAACCGTTAAATGATGGGTTTTCATATGACGTCACGTCAACATAACAACAAAGGGATACATATGATTAGTTTGTAAAAAACATGAAGGTCATAGATAGCGGTATATTAGCCTCTGCACAATGATGAAGAAGATGACGGTGATGATATCATAACTCTTTATTGGCTTATGTGGTTCAAATGTACAACAACACTTTTTACTGCATGGATAATTGTGATTTTACATACCATTTACATAATATCGTGGTATACTACAAAAAAGTTGTTTCGATTTTTAAACATAGTTTTATGTGTATACAGTATTATATTCCTGTGTATATTGATTATTGTTTGTACTTTGCTTAGTACATCCTTCGCTCATCTGCTACTAACTTGGGCTGCCATCGCTACTCCGACGACCTCCATCTGGTTTGACTGATTCAGCTTCCCCCGACGTGAGAGAATTTAAACGGGCACACAGAACAGATGTTGCTACACAGGATACGCTGGTACCCCAGGACCGAGTATGGAGCTGATAGCTACGGACGAGAAGACGACGACGGCGAGGGTCAAAAATAGATGTCAATGGACAGGGTTGCCAATTATAAACTAATACAATCCTCGTGTGCATTGGTTGGAAACTGAGGGACCACAGATCATAGAGTGACTATAACATATGCTTTTTGTTTCCTTATTCACATGTACTCCGATGCTTCCTTTTTATCCTCTTACATAGAACTTCATCTTTGTTGGTCTTAATGACATCTGCACTGGTATGTTTCAGGGGAACGACGCATCATCGCGGTGGACGGCGACTCAGCAGATCCGCAAGAAGTGAGACCCAATCGTGTGGATGTGTTCGGTGCAACAGCAAGCCAAGGAGTGGAAGAGTTTCTGCAACAATCAGAAACACCGCTTGCGGACGATGAAGGATGACCTTGGTACGATGGCTTTATGATGAACTAATAAAACAAACTCCATCTTACTTTATAATATCGTACGTCATCGATATATGCCGATTTCGCTGAGAAACTGGGATATGAGTGTTGCATTTGACAAAGACAGGCATGTATTGTACCGAGTAGAACCTGTTCTGGACACGTTCGGTACATGGTCATTTTGTGGCGATTTGGCGTTGGAATGAATAAAATCATGACACAATTTACATTTCGTTCAGCGTATTAGTGATATTGGGTAATTTAGTTTTTGAAATGACACTATTGTACATTATACATAATGTACACACACACACACACACACACACACACACACACACACACACACACACACACACACACACATTCATACACACATTCATACATACACATATACTTTTTTCTATTAATACATGTTACTTCACAAACTATTACTTGTGTGAAACTGTCAAGCGCCCTAACAATGCAACGAATTCGATATCGTGAAATATGGGCTGGCTGTCAGACGTCATGCACCTCTGCGAATTCCGGTAACTTTTGTTCAAAGTAAACCGAAAAGGCATTGCAACAATCTAAATTTGAGGTGTGTTGTGTGTACGGTGACGATGGCTTCCCACTGAGTGTACTGACGATTCTAAAAAAAAATTATTTCCCGCGTTTTGCAACTTGTCCAGGTAATATTTTGTCTTTATGACAGAGATCATGTTATTGCACTCATTGTGCGCAGCAACAAACATTCGGCGATGGACCTTTAGTATGGAACTAATTCCATCTTACGACGTTTTCTTCCAGCATCCTCTATGTCAATGTTATTACCTACCAAGGTTTGCGGGCGCCATGCTTGTCTATGACCTCACTCAAGTCAGTGTTGCAAGGTGCCACAGGATCAGCAGCGCTTGATGTTGATGCTGCAGCGGCCAACTAATCACATGTCTTTGAAAGTACCAGCATCAAACTATCGCTGTAGCTTCACTTCTGTATTTCTGCTGATGTCAGCGGTGGCTTGCTGACATCGTTGACACATCGCAAGACGTGATGATCGGATGTCTAAGATAGAGCAACTTGCGCAGCAGTAGCAAGATTGTCATTGCAGTGTCAAATCACAAAATCAAAATGTTATGTGACCGGCTGAATGTGTAGCGTCATGAACATGCTGGACAAGGTTGAAAGTATTGAGTAACTGGGGTAGTGGTCGTCTTTCACATTCATCGTCATATGTAATATTAAAGTCCCCGACAATACATCGGTAAACAGCTGCTCCAGTTCTATATAGCTTTTTGTAGATGACGGCGGCCGGTATAGAGTGTACAAGCTAAATGTTCTGGAAATGTCACCAGTGTTCTCTGTGTCCATCAGTTCGAATGAAGTTAAGTTATAAGTAGCAGTTCGCTTCGACGTTAACGTGTTTCTGTGGAAAAAGACAACACCGCCCCCAATAGTTGTTTATTTGTTATTTATCAGTGCTGGAACAAGTACTCCAATAAAGTAAACAAACGAATGAAAATGTAGTTTTCCAAAAAACAATTAGCTTTATTACTATAATAGTGTTTAAGATGCACTAAAGCAGTTATGGCTACCAGAATGTGTGTGTTTGGGTGTATGTGTGTGTGTGTGTGTGTGTGTGTGTGTGTGTGTGTGTGTGTGTGTGTGTGTGTGTGTGTGTGTGTGTGTGTGTGTGTGTGTGTGTGTGTGCGTGTATGTACGTTGTGTTTTAAAGGGAGGGTGCCTGTCCCTATGCCCAGAAGGAACAGTAATTTGTAATAGGAAGTCTGCCGTCAAGAACGTGTGAAAGTTAAACATCAAAGTGTAGCTTGATTTTCACGTTCTCGAGAATCGGTCTTAAAGCCCAGTAATCCTGGCATTGTCCTGTAGACCCGTATACAATCGGTACTTCAGAAAGTGTTGATTTCAGTAATACATAATATAATATTACACAAGCCAGAATAAAAAAACCGAGCTTTCCTTACGCACGGCCATTCTCCAAAATAATTGCCAAATTGCGTATCTTAACAAATGCGCTAAAATGGAGGTATATACAAAAGTTCTAACATACAGTAATAAGTGCCCGCCATTACATGAAGATGGACGAATGTTTCATAGTGTATTACAAGCACGATTTCCGGTGACCAATTAAAAGAGACAAACCACGAAAAACATGGAACCAACAGGTCAGCCAAGACACTAAGACTCGTGCCGCTAACAGCAGATCGCTGTGCTCCAGACAGAAGCCAATGGCGGGTCGTGTCATCCAGGAGGGTCAGATTGGCCTGAACGGTTACGTCAAGTCAAGTGAAGAATTAACGAACCACATCAACGTTCTCCTTTAAGAGGATACACATGTGCACGTCTCACATATAGTATATCTTTCCATGCATATGTATATATATATATATATATATATATATATATATATATATATATATATATATATATATATAATTTTATAATAATTGTAAAACTGTTAGAGCGCCTATATCCATAACAAATAAAACTTAGAGGGGCAAAGTCACGGGGCAGGCATATTATACATATTCGTATTCGGACCCATGTTTATATACATAAACATCAACATAAACAAATGTATATAACTATACCCATACATACACACACATGTATACATATATATATGTATATATATATATATATATATATATATATATATATATATATATATATATATTCATATACGTATACCTCTAACTGCTTAAATATGTACATAAACATGTATTTACCTGCGTATAAATCGTCTCCTAAACAATGAGACAAACAATGTTGCTAATGTAATGTTATGTTGCATATACAAGTACAAGACACTGATAGCCATTGTTCCTTTCTAATTGATGTATGTGCCTAGAATACAACACAATCCTATGTACTGGCATCAGCGTGTATACCTTTACTCATTCATAGTTGTTTGTCTTTAATCCGTCTGATCTAGCTCACAGTGGCAATATCTACGTAACAGTCGGGCGTGCAAGAAGCACAAGCAGTGTCGCTGACTACAGTGTCTTCATATGTTATACTACATCGCCGGGATACAACGCCGGAGAAAAATGCAAATCTCCATGATTGCTTGAAACACCGGGTTGAGTTGCTAGTTTATACGCACTAGTTTATACGTTTGCACAACAGGTAGCATAGTATACAAACATATTGATGAATTGAACTATTTACAACACCATAATAGGTTTACGATCCACCGTTGTTTTGTGATAGCTTAGGCACCTATGCGATCAATGTACACAATTTAGTCAACGTTTAAAAGAGAGGATTTAGATGTTCTCAACAGATACTCACCTTTGTTGTTGACGTGGGTGTTTTGTATGTCGATTTACTCTTTCACGCGCCGTGTGCTTACAACTGTATTTGTTGATTTACATGAACTGTCTCAGAACACTTCCGAACGCAGTCTCACTCGTCGTGGTCCCAACGGCGACTCATACGAACAACCTTGCCCGGCTAGTTATCGCAAACAGTGATCTTATCTGTGGACAAAGTCGTCAAGTACGGGGCACCAAAACCCTATATCGACATGACCTATTTAATGTGACCGCATACATGTGTAAATGTATAGATGGTAAATTATTGCATTGTGTATTAACATACTAGTGAATGAATACAATCACAACACAAGAGCATGTTTATCATATGATGCTAATGTGTTGCAGTTCAGACGCGCAAATTATCAACAAACAACATTTTGTGTGAAAATATGACAGGAAGTTATTGAAATCTACGTGCATGCACAATTATAAGGCACGGATATGCTCCACTGCATATCAATGGCGACAGGACCGTGCGTCAGAGCTCAGCCACCAACAACGGGTTATCGACACATGAAATCGTACGCATGAATGGCAGAACGGTTCGATAAAAAATAGTCGTCTGAACAAAGAAATTGCCCCGCACAATCTCTTTCGTCCATACTTGCGTCGATTGGTTCAGCGAATGCCGAATTCAACATGTTATGTCCGTAAGTGTTTGTGTAGTTTAAATGCGGCCAACAACCATCTCCTGGTCTATTTCATTAATCGTAGCCTAAAGTGACTGCCTGCCTGCCTGCCTGCCTGCCTGCCTGCCTGCCTGCCTGCCTGCCTGCCTGCCTGCCTGCCTGCCTGCCTGCCTGCCTGCCTGCCTGCCTGCCTGCCTGCCTGCCTGCCTGCCTGCCTGCCTGCCTGCCTGCCTGCCTGCCTGCCTGCCTGCCTGCCTGCCTGCCTGCCTGCCTGCCTGCCTGCCTGCCTGCCTGCCTGCCTGCCTGCCTGCCTGCCTGCCTGCCTGTTTTTAAAACATTAAAATAGAAATATGCATTTATATGTAAAATAAATTGATCAATATTAATAAATAATATCAGTCATAATAGTTCTAAATGCAAGTACAAATAAAGTTGCTTGCAGGATTACCTATGATATGTGTTATTGAAGGATGAATTACGATTGGTTGCAGTTTGTACTTCACTACTTGTCACTGCCAACAGCGTGGGAAGACATGACGTCATGGAAAGTAAAGCAACCGTTAAATGATGGGTTTTCATATGACGTCACGTCAACATAACAACAAAGGGATACATATGATTAGTTTGTAAAAAACATGAAGGTCATAGATAGCGGTATATTAGCCTCTGCACAATGATGAAGAAGATGACGGTGATGATATCATAACTCTTTATTGGCTTATGTGGTTCAAATGTACAACAACACTTTTTACTGCATGGATAATTGTGATTTTACATACCATTTACATAATATCGTGGTATACTACAAAAAAGTTGTTTCGATTTTTAAACATAGTTTTATGTGTATACAGTATTATATTCCTGTGTATATTGATTATTGTTTGTACTTTGCTTAGTACATCCTTCGCTCATCTGCTACTAACTTGGGCTGCCATCGCTACTCCGACGACCTCCATCTGGTTTGACTGATTCAGCTTCCCCCGACGTGAGAGAATTTAAACGGGCACACAGAACAGATGTTGCTACACAGGATACGCTGGTACCCCAGGACCGAGTATGGAGCTGATAGCTACGGACGAGAAGACGACGACGGCGAGGGTCAAAAATAGATGTCAATGGACAGGGTTGCCAATTATAAACTAATACAATCCTCGTGTGCATTGGTTGGAAACTGAGGGACCACAGATCATAGAGTGACTATAACATATGCTTTTTGTTTCCTTATTCACATGTACTCCGATGCTTCCTTTTTATCCTCTTACATAGAACTTCATCTTTGTTGGTCTTAATGACATCTGCACTGGTATGTTTCAGGGGAACGACGCATCATCGCGGTGGACGGCGACTCAGCAGATCCGCAAGAAGTGAGACCCAATCGTGTGGATGTGTTCGGTGCAACAGCAAGCCAAGGAGTGGAAGAGTTTCTGCAACAATCAGAAACACCGCTTGCGGACGATGAAGGATGACCTTGGTACGATGGCTTTATGATGAACTAATAAAACAAACTCCATCTTACTTTATAATATCGTACGTCATCGATATATGCCGATTTCGCTGAGAAACTGGGATATGAGTGTTGCATTTGACAAAGACAGGCATGTATTGTACCGAGTAGAACCTGTTCTGGACACGTTCGGTACATGGTCATTTTGTGGCGATTTGGCGTTGGAATGAATAAAATCATGACACAATTTACATTTCGTTCAGCGTATTAGTGATATTGGGTAATTTAGTTTTTGAAATGACACTATTGTACATTATACATAATGTACACACACACACACACACACACACACACACACACACACACACACACACACACACATTCATACACACATTCATACATACACATATACTTTTTTCTATTAATACATGTTACTTCACAAACTATTACTTGTGTGAAACTGTCAAGCGCCCTAACAATGCAACGAATTCGATATCGTGAAATATGGGCTGGCTGTCAGACGTCATGCACCTCTGCGAATTCCGGTAACTTTTGTTCAAAGTAAACCGAAAAGGCATTGCAACAATCTAAATTTGAGGTGTGTTGTGTGTACGGTGACGATGGCTTCCCACTGAGTGTACTGACGATTCTAAAAAAAAATTATTTCCCGCGTTTTGCAACTTGTCCAGGTAATATTTTGTCTTTATGACAGAGATCATGTTATTGCACTCATTGTGCGCAGCAACAAACATTCGGCGATGGACCTTTAGTATGGAACTAATTCCATCTTACGACGTTTTCTTCCAGCATCCTCTATGTCAATGTTATTACCTACCAAGGTTTGCGGGCGCCATGCTTGTCTATGACCTCACTCAAGTCAGTGTTGCAAGGTGCCACAGGATCAGCAGCGCTTGATGTTGATGCTGCAGCGGCCAACTAATCACATGTCTTTGAAAGTACCAGCATCAAACTATCGCTGTAGCTTCACTTCTGTATTTCTGCTGATGTCAGCGGTGGCTTGCTGACATCGTTGACACATCGCAAGACGTGATGATCGGATGTCTAAGATAGAGCAACTTGCGCAGCAGTAGCAAGATTGTCATTGCAGTGTCAAATCACAAAATCAAAATGTTATGTGACCGGCTGAATGTGTAGCGTCATGAACATGCTGGACAAGGTTGAAAGTATTGAGTAACTGGGGTAGTGGTCGTCTTTCACATTCATCGTCATATGTAATATTAAAGTCCCCGACAATACATCGGTAAACAGCTGCTCCAGTTCTATATAGCTTTTTGTAGATGACGGCGGCCGGTATAGAGTGTACAAGCTAAATGTTCTGGAAATGTCACCAGTGTTCTCTGTGTCCATCAGTTCGAATGAAGTTAAGTTATAAGTAGCAGTTCGCTTCGACGTTAACGTGTTTCTGTGGAAAAAGACAACACCGCCCCCAATAGTTGTTTATTTGTTATTTATCAGTGCTGGAACAAGTACTCCAATAGAGTAAACAAACGAATGAAAATGTAGTTTTCCAAAAAACAATTAGCTTTATTACTATAATAGTGTTTAAGATGCACTAAAGCAGTTATGGCTACCAGAATGTGTGTGTTTGGGTGTATGTGTGTGTGTGTGTGTGTGTGTGTGTGTGTGTGTGTGTGTGTGTGTGTGTGTGTGTGTGTGTGTGTGTGTGTGTGTGTGTGTGTGTGTGTGTGTGTGTGCGTGTATGTACGTTGTGTTTTAAAGGGAGGGTGCCTGTCCCTATGCCCAGAAGGAACAGTAATTTGTAATAGGAAGTCTGCCGTCAAGAACGTGTGAAAGTTAAACATCAAAGTGTAGCTTGATTTTCACGTTCTCGAGAATCGGTCTTAAAGCCCAGTAATCCTGGCATTGTCCTGTAGACCCGTATACAATCGGTACTTCAGAAAGTGTTGATTTCAGTAATACATAATATAATATTACACAAGCCAGAATAAAAAAACCGAGCTTTCCTTACGCACGGCCATTCTCCAAAATAATTGCCAAATTGCGTATCTTAACAAATGCGCTAAAATGGAGGTATATACAAAAGTTCTAACATACAGTAATAAGTGCCCGCCATTACATGAAGATGGACGAATGTTTCATAGTGTATTACAAGCACGATTTCCGGTGACCAATTAAAAGAGACAAACCACGAAAAACATGGAACCAACAGGTCAGCCAAGACACTAAGACTCGTGCCGCTAACAGCAGATCGCTGTGCTCCAGACAGAAGCCAATGGCGGGTCGTGTCATCCAGGAGGGTCAGATTGGCCTGAACGGTTACGTCAAGTCAAGTGAAGAATTAACGAACCACATCAACGTTCTCCTTTAAGAGGATACACATGTGCACGTCTCACATATAGTATATCTTTCCATGCATATGTATATATATATATATATATATATATATATATATATATATATATATATATATATATATATATATATATATATATATATATATATATAATTTTATAATAATTGTAAAACTGTTAGAGCGCCTATATCCATAACAAATAAAACTTAGAGGGGCAAAGTCACGGGGCAGGCATATTATACATATTCGTATTCGGACCCATGTTTATATACATAAACATCAACATAAACAAATGTATATAACTATACCTGTCGTATACGTATTGCTTCCTTTAATGCGAGAAGCATACGGAACAGTTCACTTGATTTGATTAACATTTTAACTGCATGTGATATACTTGCTGTGCAAGAACATTGGCTTCCCAAACAGAGCCTTTCATATATTAATTCTTTGCACTCTGACTTCAGTGCTAGGGGCATTAGCTCCATCGATTATGGTGATGGCTTCAGTGGTCGTCCTCACGGTGGTCTTTGTTTTTTATGGCGAAGATCACTTGACCCATCCATCGAAATTTTGGTTTATGACGACGAGAAAAGACTTCTTGGTCTAAAAATCACTACTTTTAATGCCACAATTCTTGTTCTTAATGTATATCTACCATATCAGAGCGATGATAATGTTGATGAATATCAAGCTATTTTAGGCAAGATCCAAGCCATAACTGACTCATTTGATTCAAGTAATATTTTTATTGTTGGAGACTTTAATGCTGATTTAATCAAGACTAGCTTATTTTCACCATTTCTAAATTCTTTTATTAGTGAATGCCACTTTATCCCAAGTGACATTAAGTATCTTCCCCCCGATTCGTTTACATATGTTAGTGACGCCCATGGCTCTAGGAGCTGGCTGGATCATGTGCTTTGCACCCACTCCAGTCACTCATCTGTCTCTGATATGGTAATTAATTATGACTGTGTCTCTTCGGATCATTTTCCTCTATCGTTTACCATTTCTATCAAATTACTACCCACTTCTGAATCATCCACTACGCAACAAACTTGTAAGCCCAGTCCCATGTGGGATTGTGCTTCCTCCCATGACCTTCTCAACTATTACAACAATTCTGGTTCTCTTTTATCCGGCATTGACGTACCACATGCTGCTCTAAGTTGTACCAATCCTAACTGCCATGATGTAGCCCATCAGCTGCTCTTGTGCAAATTTTATAATGATATCATACATTCTCTTACGGATGCTTCCGATGTCATTCCTACTAAAACGTATAACACATCCCGAAAATTCAATGTTCCTGGTTGGAACGACCTAGTCAGGGACTCTCATCAAGCTGCCAGAGAAACTTTTCTCATCTGGCGGTCTGCTGGGAGTCCGAGACATGGTTCTTTGTATGACTTAATGAAAATTAAACGTGCCCAGTTTAAACGCAACAAAAGACATTGCGAAAAAAATGCTGAATCTCTTAAAGCGGAGCGACTAGCTTCCAATCTGAGCAGCCATGATTTAAAAAACTTTTGGAAGGGCATCAAACAAGCAAACAATGCCAGGTTACCTAACCCCAGTAATGTTGGAGGTGCCTGTGGTGCTGAAAACGTCAGAAATATGTGGCTTCAACATTACCAATCACTGCTTAACTCTGTACCCGAGTCTACTGTTCACATTCATAAGATTGACATGCATTGTAGCAATATTCAACTTAGCGACAATATGGTTGTTAAAGTTAAAGAACTACAAGAATTAATAATTGCTATGCCTGTTGGTAAAGCCTGTGGCTATGACCATATCAGTAATGAACATTTTAAGTATGCTAACGAAAAACTACATATTCTTATGTCTTTGTTGTATAGCAGTCTGTTAATACATGGTTTTTTACCTGATACTATGATGACAACAATCATAGCTCCTATCATTAAAAATAAATCTGGTGATTTGTCAGACAATAATAACTATAGACCCATTGCCCTTGCCACAGTAGCTAGCAAACTATTTGAATCATTAATATTATCCAGGGCTATCCCATTTCTCATTACATGTGACAATCAATTTGGATTTAAAAAGCATCACTCTACTGAGATGCTCATATTTCTGTTAAAAGAACTTTTTCGAAACTATATTGCTAATGGGTCTTCTATGTATGTTACTATGTTGGATGCCTCCAAAGCCTTCGACAAAGTTAACCACAGCAAGCTATTTGGTAAATTAATTGATCGTGGCTGTCCAGCTTTTATTGTACGCATTCTATACCACTGGTACGGTACCCAACAATTTACCATCAGATGGTGTCAGGGATTTTCTAGCTTTTTTACTGTTTCCAATGGTGTTAAACAGGGTGGAATCCTTTCCCCCCATCTTTTCAATGTGTACATGGACGACTTAAGCGTTAATCTAAACAAATTATATATTGGTTGTCTTTATGCTGGCACCTTAATCAACCACTTGATGTATGCTGATGACCTCTGTATTTTTTCTCCCAGTGTTGCTGGTTTGAGAAAACTTACTGATTGTTGTGCCAAGTATGGCGAATTGTTCAATATTACTTATAATGCCAAGAAGTCCTTTTGTATGGTTATTGACAACCAATCCCAGGACAGGAAACATTTTCATTGTATCCATCTCGATAACCATCCATTACCTTATACTACAAAATGTAAATATCTTGGTCATATAATCAACAATAACCTGACTGATGATGACGACATAGCCAGACAAAAAAGATGCCTTTATGCCCAAGCCAATGTATTAGCTCGAAAATTTTGTCTTTGTAATATTTCTACCAAAATTATTTTATTTCAAGCATACTGTGCTCCTATGTATACTTCTAGTCTTTGGTGCACATTCAAAAAATATAGCCTCAAAAGCATTACTGTCGCATATAATAATAGCCTCAGAATTTTACTAAACTTACCCCCAAGATGTAGTGCAAGTTTTATGTTTGCCACCAACTATATTAAATCCTTCAATGAACGCATTCGTTCATCAATATTCAGTCTTTTATGTCGTCTTCATCAGTCAGATAATATCCTTTTTATTAATTACCTTCATACCGACATTCATTTTAAGAGCCATTTGTACTCATACTGGAGGTCTTTATTGTACACATGTCATTAGTATTGTATTTATTTTTTAATCATTTTTTATTTTATTTTATTTTATATTTATTTTTACAACTTATTTAATTCATTTCCTCATATATTTAGACATAACTTTTTAAATTTTACACTTATATTTTTACTTTGATCTCATTGCTTTGATTGTATTATATGTATTGTACTTTTTTTTTTTTTTAATTGTATTTTATGTATACATATATGGACGTCTTGTCTGAAATAAACCTTATTATTATTATACCCATACATACACACACATGTATACATATATATATATATATATATATATATATATATATATATATATATATATATATATATATTCATATACGTATACCTCTAACTGCTTAAATATGTACATAAACATGTATTTACCTGCGTATAAATCGTCTCCTAAACAATGAGACAAACAATGTTGCTAATGTAATGTTATGTTGCATATACAAGTACAAGACACTGATAGCCATTGTTCCTTTCTAATTGATGTATGTGCCTAGAATACAACACAATCCTATGTACTGGCATCAGCGTGTATACCTTTACTCATTCATAGTTGTTTGTCTTTAATCCGTCTGATCTAGCTCACAGTGGCAATATCTACGTAACAGTCGGGCGTGCAAGAAGCACAAGCAGTGTCGCTGACTACAGTGTCTTCATATGTTATACTACATCGCCGGGATACAACGCCGGAGAAAAATGCAAATCTCCATGATTGCTTGAAACACCGGGTTGAGTTGCTAGTTTATACGCACTAGTTTATACGTTTGCACAACAGGTAGCATAGTATACAAACATATTGATGAATTGAACTATTTACAACACCATAATAGGTTTACGATCCACCGTTGTTTTGTGATAGCTTAGGCACCTATGCGATCAATGTACACAATTTAGTCAACGTTTAAAAGAGAGGATTTAGATGTTCTCAACAGATACTCACCTTTGTTGTTGACGTGGGTGTTTTGTATGTCGATTTACTCTTTCACGCGCCGTGTGCTTACAACTGTATTTGTTGATTTACATGAACTGTCTCAGAACACTTCCGAACGCAGTCTCACTCGTCGTGGTCCCAACGGCGACTCATACGAACAACCTTGCCCGGCTAGTTATCGCAAACAGTGATCTTATCTGTGGACAAAGTCGTCAAGTACGGGGCACCAAAACCCTATATCGACATGACCTATTTAATGTGACCGCATACATGTGTAAATGTATAGATGGTAAATTATTGCATTGTGTATTAACATACTAGTGAATGAATACAATCACAACACAAGAGCATGTTTATCATATGATGCTAATGTGTTGCAGTTCAGACGCGCAAATTATCAACAAACAACATTTTGTGTGAAAATATGACAGGAAGTTATTGAAATCTACGTGCATGCACAATTATAAGGCACGGATATGCTCCACTGCATATCAATGGCGACAGGACCGTGCGTCAGAGCTCAGCCACCAACAACGGGTTATCGACACATGAAATCGTACGCATGAATGGCAGAACGGTTCGATAAAAAATAGTCGTCTGAACAAAGAAATTGCCCCGCACAATCTCTTTCGTCCATACTTGCGTCGATTGGTTCAGCGAATGCCGAATTCAACATGTTATGTCCGTAAGTGTTTGTGTAGTTTAAATGCGGCCAACAACCATCTCCTGGTCTATTTCATTAATCGTAGCCTAAAGTGACTGCCTGCCTGCCTGCCTGCCTGCCTGCCTGCCTGCCTGCCTGCCTGCCTGCCTGCCTGCCTGCCTGCCTGCCTGCCTGCCTGCCTGCCTGCCTGCCTGCCTGCCTGCCTGCCTGCCTGCCTGCCTGCCTGCCTGCCTGCCTGCCTGCCTGCCTGCCTGCCTGCCTGCCTGCCTGCCTGCCTGCCTGCCTGCCTGCCTGCCTGCCTGCCTGCCTGCCTGCCTGCCTGCCTGCCTGCCTGCCTGCCTGCCTGCCTGCCTGCCTGCCTGCCTGCCTGCCTGCCTGCCTGCCTGCCTGCCTGCCTGCCTGCCTGCCTGCCTGCCTGCCTGTTTTTAAAACATTAAAATAGAAATATGCATTTATATGTAAAATAAATTGATCAATATTAATAAATAATATCAGTCATAATAGTTCTAAATGCAAGTACAAATAAAGTTGCTTGCAGGATTACCTATGATATGTGTTATTGAAGGATGAATTACGATTGGTTGCAGTTTGTACTTCACTACTTGTCACTGCCAACAGCGTGGGAAGACATGACGTCATGGAAAGTAAAGCAACCGTTAAATGATGGGTTTTCATATGACGTCACGTCAACATAACAACAAAGGGATACATATGATTAGTTTGTAAAAAACATGAAGGTCATAGATAGCGGTATATTAGCCTCTGCACAATGATGAAGAAGATGACGGTGATGATATCATAACTCTTTATTGGCTTATGTGGTTCAAATGTACAACAACACTTTTTACTGCATGGATAATTGTGATTTTACATACCATTTACATAATATCGTGGTATACTACAAAAAAGTTGTTTCGATTTTTAAACATAGTTTTATGTGTATACAGTATTATATTCCTGTGTATATTGATTATTGTTTGTACTTTGCTTAGTACATCCTTCGCTCATCTGCTACTAACTTGGGCTGCCATCGCTACTCCGACGACCTCCATCTGGTTTGACTGATTCAGCTTCCCCCGACGTGAGAGAATTTAAACGGGCACACAGAACAGATGTTGCTACACAGGATACGCTGGTACCCCAGGACCGAGTATGGAGCTGATAGCTACGGACGAGAAGACGACGACGGCGAGGGTCAAAAATAGATGTCAATGGACAGGGTTGCCAATTATAAACTAATACAATCCTCGTGTGCATTGGTTGGAAACTGAGGGACCACAGATCATAGAGTGACTATAACATATGCTTTTTGTTTCCTTATTCACATGTACTCCGATGCTTCCTTTTTATCCTCTTACATAGAACTTCATCTTTGTTGGTCTTAATGACATCTGCACTGGTATGTTTCAGGGGAACGACGCATCATCGCGGTGGACGGCGACTCAGCAGATCCGCAAGAAGTGAGACCCAATCGTGTGGATGTGTTCGGTGCAACAGCAAGCCAAGGAGTGGAAGAGTTTCTGCAACAATCAGAAACACCGCTTGCGGACGATGAAGGATGACCTTGGTACGATGGCTTTATGATGAACTAATAAAACAAACTCCATCTTACTTTATAATATCGTACGTCATCGATATATGCCGATTTCGCTGAGAAACTGGGATATGAGTGTTGCATTTGACAAAGACAGGCATGTATTGTACCGAGTAGAACCTGTTCTGGACACGTTCGGTACATGGTCATTTTGTGGCGATTTGGCGTTGGAATGAATAAAATCATGACACAATTTACATTTCGTTCAGCGTATTAGTGATATTGGGTAATTTAGTTTTTGAAATGACACTATTGTACATTATACATAATGTACACACACACACACACACACACACACACACACACACACACACACACACACACATTCATACACACATTCATACATACACATATACTTTTTTCTATTAATACATGTTACTTCACAAACTATTACTTGTGTGAAACTGTCAAGCGCCCTAACAATGCAACGAATTCGATATCGTGAAATATGGGCTGGCTGTCAGACGTCATGCACCTCTGCGAATTCCGGTAACTTTTGTTCAAAGTAAACCGAAAAGGCATTGCAACAATCTAAATTTGAGGTGTGTTGTGTGTACGGTGACGATGGCTTCCCACTGAGTGTACTGACGATTCTAAAAAAAAATTATTTCCCGCGTTTTGCAACTTGTCCAGGTAATATTTTGTCTTTATGACAGAGATCATGTTATTGCACTCATTGTGCGCAGCAACAAACATTCGGCGATGGACCTTTAGTATGGAACTAATTCCATCTTACGACGTTTTCTTCCAGCATCCTCTATGTCAATGTTATTACCTACCAAGGTTTGCGGGCGCCATGCTTGTCTATGACCTCA
Organism: Oasisia sp. SBJ-2009; assembly: GCA_964017155.1. Taxonomy (NCBI): domain Eukaryota; kingdom Metazoa; phylum Annelida; class Polychaeta; order Sabellida; family Siboglinidae; genus Oasisia; species Oasisia sp. SBJ-2009. Next base: position 34,467,625 of record OZ024859.1, read on the forward strand.
CTCAAGTCAGTGTTGCAAGGTGCCACAGGATCAGCAGCGCTTGATGTTGATGCTGCAGCGGCCAACTAATCACATGTCTTTGAAAGTACCAGCATCAAACTATCGCTGTAGCTTCACTTCTGTATTTCTGCTGATGTCAGCGGTGGCTTGCTGACATCGTTGACACATCGCAAGACGTGATGATCGGATGTCTAAGATAGAGCAACTTGCGCAGCAGTAGCAAGATTGTCATTGCAGTGTCAAATCACAAAATCAAAATGTTATGTGACCGGCTGAATGTGTAGCGTCATGAACATGCTGGACAAGGTTGAAAGTATTGAGTAACTGGGGTAGTGGTCGTCTTTCACATTCATCGTCATATGTAATATTAAAGTCCCCTACAATACATCGGTAAACAGCTGCTCCAGTTCTATATAGCTTTTTGTAGATGACGGCGGCCGGTATAGAGTGTACAAGCTAAATGTTCTGGAAATGTCACCAGTGTTCTCTGTGTCCATCAGTTCGAATGAAGTTAAGTTATAAGTAGCAGTTCGCTTCGACGTTAACGTGTTTCTGTGGAAAAAGACAACACCGCCCCCAATAGTTGTTTATTTGTTATTTATCAGTGCTGGAACAAGTACTCCAATAGAGTAAACAAACGAATGAAAATGTAGTTTTCCAAAAAACAATTAGCTTTATTACTATAATAGTGTTTAAGATGCACTAAAGCAGTTATGGCTACCAGAATGTGTGTGTTTGGGTGTATGTGTGTGTGTGTGTGTGTGTGTGTGTGTGTGTGTGTGTGTGTGTGTGTGTGTGTGTGTGTGTGTGTGTGTGTGTGTGTGTGTGTGCGTGTATGTACGTTGTGTTTTAAAGGGAGGGTGCCTGTCCCTATGCCCAGAAGGAACAGTAATTTGTAATAGGAAGTCTGCCGTCAAGAACGTGTGAAAGTTAAACATCAAAGTGTAGCTTGATTTTCACGTTCTCGAGAATCGGTCTTAAAGCCCAGTAATCCTGGCATTGTCCTGTAGACCCGTATACAATCGGTACTTCAGAAAGTGTTGATTTCAGTAATACATAATATAATATTACACAAGCCAGAATAAAAAAACCGAGCTTTCCTTACGCACGGCCATTCTCCAAAATAATTGCCAAATTGCGTATCTTAACAAATGCGCTAAAATGGAGGTATATACAAAAGTTCTAACATACAGTAATAAGTGCCCGCCATTACATGAAGATGGACGAATGTTTCATAGTGTATTACAAGCACGATTTCCGGTGACCAATTAAAAGAGACAAACCACGAAAAACATGGAACCAACAGGTCAGCCAAGACACTAAGACTCGTGCCGCTAACAGCAGATCGCTGTGCTCCAGACAGAAGCCAATGGCGGGTCGTGTCATCCAGGAGGGTCAGATTGGCCTGAACGGTTACGTCAAGTCAAGTGAAGAATTAACGAACCACATCAACGTTCTCCTTTAAGAGGATACACATGTGCACGTCTCACATATAGTATATCTTTCCATGCATATGTATATATATATATATATATATATATATATATATATATATATATATATATATATATATATATATAATTTTATAATAATTGTAAAACTGTTAGAGCGCCTATATCCATAACAAATAAAACTTAGAGGGGCAAAGTCACGGGGCAGGCATATTATACATATTCGTATTCGGACCCATGTTTATATACATAAACATCAACATAAACAAATGTATATAACTATACCTGTCGTATACGTATTGCTTCCTTTAATGCGAGAAGCATACGGAAAAGTTCACTTGATTTGATTAACATTTTAACTGCATGTGATATACTTGCTGTGCAAGAACATTGGCTTCCCAAACAGAGCCTTTCATATATTAATTCTTTGCACTCTGACTTCAGTGCTAGGGGCATTAGCTCCATCGATTATGGTGATGGCTTCAGTGGTCGTCCTCACGGTGGTCTTTGTTTTTTATGGCGAAGATCACTTGACCCATCCATCGAAATTTTGGTTTATGACGACGAGAAAAGACTTCTTGGTCTAAAAATCACTACTTTTAATGCCACAATTCTTGTTCTTAATGTATATCTACCATATCAGAGCGATGAGAATGTTGATGAATATCAAGCTATTTTAGGCAAGATCCAAGCCATAACTGACTCATTTGATTCAAGTAATATTTTTATTGTTGGAGACTTTAATGCTGATTTAATCAAGACTAGCTTATTTTCACCATTTCTAAATTCTTTTATTAGTGAATGCCACTTTATCCCAAGTGACATTAAGTATCTTCCCCCCGATTCGTTTACATATGTTAGTGACGCCCATGGCTCTAGGAGCTGGCTGGATCATGTGCTTTGCACCCACTCCAGTCACTCATCTGTCTCTGATATGGTAATTAATTATGACTGTGTCTCTTCGGATCATTTTCCTCTATCGTTTACCATTTCTATCAAATTACTACCCACTTCTGAATCATCCACTACGCAACAAACTTGTAAGCCCAGTCCCATGTGGGATTGTGCTTCCTCCCATGACCTTCTCAACTATTACAACAATTCTGGTTCTCTTTTATCCGGCATTGACGTACCACATGCTGCTCTAAGTTGTACCAATCCTAACTGCCATGATGTAGCCCATCAGCTGCTCTTGTGCAAATTTTATAATGATATCATACATTCTCTTACGGATGCTTCCGATGTCATTCCTACTAAAACGTATAACACATCCCGAAAATTCAATGTTCCTGGTTGGAACGACCTAGTCAGGGACTCTCATCAAGCTGCCAGAGAAACTTTTCTCATCTGGCGGTCTGCTGGGAGTCCGAGACATGGTTCTTTGTATGACTTAATGAAAATTAAACGTGCCCAGTTTAAACGCAACAAAAGACATTGCGAAAAAAATGCTGAATCTCTTAAAGCGGAGCGACTAGCTTCCAATCTGAGCAGCCATGATTTAAAAAACTTTTGGAAGGGCATCAAACAAGCAAACAATGCCAGGTTACCTAACCCCAGTAATGTTGGAGGTGCCTGTGGTGCTGAAAACGTCAGAAATATGTGGCTTCAACATTACCAATCACTGCTTAACTCTGTACCCGAGTCTACTGTTCACATTCATAAGATTGACATGCATTGTAGCAATATTCAACTTAGCGACAATATGGTTGTTAAAGTTAAAGAACTACAAGAATTAATAATTGCTATGCCTGTTGGTAAAGCCTGTGGCTATGACCATATCAGTAATGAACATTTTAAGTATGCTAACGAAAAACTACATATTCTTATGTCTTTGTTGTATAGCAGTCTGTTAATACATGGTTTTTTACCTGATACTATGATGACAACAATCATAGCTCCTATCATTAAAAATAAATCTGGTGATTTGTCAGACAATAATAACTATAGACCCATTGCCCTTGCCACAGTAGCTAGCAAACTATTTGAATCATTAATATTATCCAGGGCTATCCCATTTCTCATTACATGTGACAATCAATTTGGATTTAAAAAGCATCACTCTACTGAGATGCTCATATTTCTGTTAAAAGAACTTTTTCGAAACTATATTGCTAATGGGTCTTCTATGTATGTTACTATGTTGGATGCCTCCAAAGCCTTCGACAAAGTTAACCACAGCAAGCTATTTGGTAAATTAATTGATCGTGGCTGTCCAGCTTTTATTGTACGCATTCTATACCACTGGTACGGTACCCAACAATTTACCATCAGATGGTGTCAGGGATTTTCTAGCTTTTTTACTGTTTCCAATGGTGTTAAACAGGGTGGAATCCTTTCCCCCCATCTTTTCAATGTGTACATGGACGACTTAAGCGTTAATCTAAACAAATTATATATTGGTTGTCTTTATGCTGGCACCTTAATCAACCACTTGATGTATGCTGATGACCTCTGTATTTTTTCTCCCAGTGTTGCTGGTTTGAGAAAACTTACTGATTGTTGTGCCAAGTATGGCGAATTGTTCAATATTACTTATAATGCCAAGAAGTCCTTTTGTATGGTTATTGACAACCAATCCCAGGACAGGAAACATTTTCATTGTATCCATCTCGATAACCATCCATTACCTTATACTACAAAATGTAAATATCTTGGTCATATAATCAACAATAACCTGACTGATGATGACGACATAGCCAGACAAAAAAGATGCCTTTATGCCCAAGCCAATGTATTAGCTCGAAAATTTTGTCTTTGTAATATTTCTACCAAAATTATTTTATTTCAAGCATACTGTGCTCCTATGTATACTTCTAGTCTTTGGTGCACATTCAAAAAATATAGCCTCAAAAGCATTACTGTCGCATATAATAATAGCCTCAGAATTTTACTAAACTTACCCCCAAGATGTAGTGCAAGTTTTATGTTTGCCACCAACTATATTAAATCCTTCAATGAACGCATTCGTTCATCAATATTCAGTCTTTTATGTCGTCTTCATCAGTCAGATAATATCCTTTTTATTAATTACCTTCATACCGACATTCATTTTAAGAGCCATTTGTACTCATACTGGAGGTCTTTATTGTACACATGTCATTAGTATTGTATTTATTTTTTAATCATTTTTTATTTTATTTTATTTTATATTTATTTTTACAACTTATTTAATTCATTTCCTCATATATTTAGACATAACTTTTTAAATTTTACACTTATATTTTTACTTTGATCTCATTGCTTTGATTGTATTATATGTATTGTACTTTTTTTTTTTTAATTGTATTTTATGTATACATATATGGACGTCTTGTCTGAAATAAACCTTATTATTATTATACCCATACATACACACACATGTATACATATATATATGTATATATATATATATATATATATATATATATATATATATATATATATATATATATATATATATATATTCATATACGTATACCTCTAACTGCTTAAATATGTACATAAACATGTATTTACCTGCGTATAAATCGTCTCCTAAACAATGAGACAAACAATGTTGCTAATGTAATGTTATGTTGCATATACAAGTACAAGACACTGATAGCCATTGTTCCTTTCTAATTGATGTATGTGCCTAGAATACAACACAATCCTATGTACTGGCATCAGCGTGTATACCTTTACTCATTCATAGTTGTTTGTCTTTAATCCGTCTGATCTAGCTCACAGTGGCAATATCTACGTAACAGTCGGGCGTGCAAGAAGCACAAGCAGTGTCGCTGACTACAGTGTCTTCATATGTTATACTACATCGCCGGGATACAACGCCGGAGAAAAATGCAAATCTCCATGATTGCTTGAAACACCGGGTTGAGTTGCTAGTTTATACGCACTAGTTTATACGTTTGCACAACAGGTAGCATAGTATACAAACATATTGATGAATTGAACTATTTACAACACCATAATAGGTTTACGATCCACCGTTGTTTTGTGATAGCTTAGGCACCTATGCGATCAATGTACACAATTTAGTCAACGTTTAAAAGAGAGGATTTAGATGTTCTCAACAGATACTCACCTTTGTTGTTGACGTGGGTGTTTTGTATGTCGATTTACTCTTTCACGCGCCGTGTGCTTACAACTGTATTTGTTGATTTACATGAACTGTCTCAGAACACTTCCGAACGCAGTCTCACTCGTCGTGGTCCCAACGGCGACTCATACGAACAACCTTGCCCGGCTAGTTATCGCAAACAGTGATCTTATCTGTGGACAAAGTCGTCAAGTACGGGGCACCAAAACCCTATATCGACATGACCTATTTAATGTGACCGCATACATGTGTAAATGTATAGATGGTAAATTATTGCATTGTGTATTAACATACTAGTGAATGAATACAATCACAACACAAGAGCATGTTTATCATATGATGCTAATGTGTTGCAGTTCAGACGCGCAAATTATCAACAAACAACATTTTGTGTGAAAATATGACAGGAAGTTATTGAAATCTACGTGCATGCACAATTATAAGGCACGGATATGCTCCACTGCATATCAATGGCGACAGGACCGTGCGTCAGAGCTCAGCCACCAACAACGGGTTATCGACACATGAAATCGTACGCATGAATGGCAGAACGGTTCGATAAAAAATAGTCGTCTGAACAAAGAAATTGCCCCGCACAATCTCTTTCGTCCATACTTGCGTCGATTGGTTCAGCGAATGCCGAATTCAACATGTTATGTCCGTAAGTGTTTGTGTAGTTTAAATGCGGCCAACAACCATCTCCTGGTCTATTTCATTAATCGTAGCCTAAAGTGACTGCCTGCCTGCCTGCCTGCCTGCCTGCCTGCCTGCCTGCCTGCCTGCCTGCCTGCCTGCCTGCCTGCCTGCCTGCCTGCCTGCCTGCCTGCCTGCCTGCCTGCCTGCCTGCCTGCCTGCCTGCCTGCCTGCCTGCCTGCCTGCCTGCCTGCCTGCCTGCCTGCCTGCCTGCCTGCCTGCCTGCCTGCCTGCCTGCCTGCCTGCCTGTTTTTAAAACATTAAATAGAAATATGCATTTATATGTAAAATAAATTGATCAATATTAATAAATAATATCAGTCATAATAGTTCTAAATGCAAGTACAAATAAAGTTGCTTGCAGGATTACCTATGATATGTGTTATTGAAGGGTGAATTACGATTGGTTGCAGTTTGTACTTCACTACTTGTCACTGCCAACAGCGTGGGAAGACATGACGTCATGGAAAGTAAAGCAACCGTTAAATGATGGGATGTCATATGTCGTCACGTCAACATAACAACAAAGGGATACATATGATTAGTTTGTAAAAAAAAACGTGAAGGTCATAGATAGCGGTATATTAGCCTCTACACAATGATGAAGAAGATGACGGTGATGATATCATAACTCTTTATTGGCTTATGTGGTTCAAATGTACAACAACACTTTTTACTGCATGGATAATTGTGATTTTACATACCATTTACATAATATCGTGGTATACTACAAAAAAGTTGTTTCGATTTTTAAACATAGTTTTATGTGTATACAGTATTATATTCCTGTGTATATTGATTATTGTTTGTACTTTGCTTAGTACATCCTTCGCTCATCTGCTACTAACTTGGGCTGCCATCGCTACTCCGACGACCTCCATCTGGTTTGACTGATTCAGCTTCCCCCGACGTGAGAGAATTTAAACGGGCACACAGAACAGAGGTTGCTACACAGGATACGCTGGTACCCCAGGACCGAGTATGGAGCTGATAGCTACGGACGAGAAAACGACGACGGCGAGAGTCAAAAGTAGATGTCAAGGGACAGGGTTGCCAATTATAAACTAATACAATCCTCGTGTGCATTGGTTGGAAACTGAGGGACCACAGATCATAGAGTGACTATAACATATGCTTTTTGTTTCCTTACTCACATGTACTCCGATGCTTCCTTTTTATCCTCTTACATAGAACTTCATCTTTGTTGGTCTTAATGACATCTGCACTGGTATGTTTCAGGGGAACGACGCATCATCGCGGTGGACGGCGACTCAGCAGATCCGCAAGAAGAGAGACCCAATCGTGTGGATGTGTTCGGTGCAACAGCAAGCCAAGGAGTGGAAGAGTTTCTGCAACAATCAGAAACACCGCTTGCGGACGATGAAGGATGACCTTGGTACGATGGCTTCATGATGAACTAATAAAACAGACTCCATCTTACTTTATAATATCGTACGTCATCGATATATGCCGATTTCTCTGAGAAACTGGGATATGAGTGTTGCATTTGACAAAGACAGGCATGTATTGTACCGAGTAGAACCTGTCCTGGACACGTTCGGTACATGGTCATTTTGTGGCGATTTGGCGTTGGAATGAATAAAATCATGACACAATTTACATTTCGTTCAGCGTATTAGTGATATTGGGTAATTTAGTTTTTGAAATGACACTATTGTACATTATACATAATGTACACACACACACACACACACACACACACACACACACACACACACACACACATACACACACACACACATTCATACATACACATATACTTTTTTCTATTAATACATGTTACTTCACAAACTATTACTTGTGTGAAACTGTCTAGCGCCCTAACAATGCAACGAAATTGATATCGTGAAATATGGGCTGGCTGTCAGACGTCATGCACCTCTGCGAATTCCGGTAACTTTTGTTCAAAGTAAACCGAAAAGGCATTGCAACAAACTCAAATTTGAGGTGTGTTGTGTGTACGGTGACGATGGCTTCCCACTGAGTGTACTGACGATTCTAAAAGGTTTTTATTTCCCGCGTTTTGCAACTTGTCCAGGTAATATTTTGTCTTTATGACAGAGATCATGTTATTGCACTCATTGTGCGCAGCAACAAACATTCGGCGATGGACCTTTAGTATGGAACTAATTCCATCTTACGACGTTTTCTTCCAGCATCCTCTATGTCAATGTTATTACCTACCAAGGTTTGCGGGCGCCATGCTTGTCTATGACCTTACTCAAGTCAGTGTTGCAAGGTGCCACAGGATCAGCAGCGCTTGATGTTGATGCTGCAGCGGCCATCTAATCACATGTCTTTGAAAGTACCAGCATCAAACTATAGCTGTAGCTTCACTTCTGTATTTCTGCTGATGTCAGCGGTGGTTTGCTGACATCGTTGACACATCGCAAGACGTGATGATCGGATGTCTAAGATAGAGCAACTTGCGCAGCAGTAGCAAGATTGTCATTGCAGTGTCAAATCACACAATCAAAATGTTATGTAACCGGCTGAATGTGTAGCGTCATGAACATGCTGGACAAGGTTGAAAGTTTTGAGTAACTGGGGTAGTGGTCGTCTTTCACATTCATCGTCATATGTAATATTAAAGTCCCCGACAATGCAGGATGGAATCACACATAATACTACATCGGTAAACAGCTGCTCCAGTTCCATATAGCTCTTTGTAGATGACGGCGGCCGGTATAGAGTGTACAAGCTAAATGTTCTGGAAATGTCACCAGTGATCTCTGTGTCCATCAGTTCGAATGAAGTTAAGTTATAAGTAGCAGTTCGCTTCGACGTTAACGAGTTTCTGTGGATAAAGACAACACCGCCCCCAATAGTTGTTTATTTGTTATTTATCAGTGCTGGAACAAGTACTCCAATAGAGTAAACAAACGAATGAAAATGTAGTTTTCCAAAAAACAATTAGCTTTATTACTATAATAGTATTTAAGATGCACTAAAGCAGTTATGGCTACCTGAATGTGTGTGTTTGGGTGTATGTGTGTGTGTGTGTGTGTGTGTGTGTGTGTGTGTGCGTGTGTGTGTACGTTGGGTTTTAAAGGGAGGGTGCCTGTCCCTATGCCCAGAAGGAACAGTAATTTGTATTAGGAAGTCAGCCGTCAAGAACGTGTGAAAGTTAAACATCAAAGTGTAGCTAGATTTTCACGTTCTCGAGAATCGGTCTTAAAGCCCAGTAATCCTGGCATTGTCCTGTAGACTCGTATACAATCGGTACTTCAAAAAGTGTTGATTTCAGTAATACATAATATAATATTACACAAGCTGGAATAAAAAAAACGAGCTTTCCTTACGCACGGCCATTCTCCAAAATAATTGCCAAATTGCGAATCTTAACAAATGCGCTAAAATGGAGGTATATACAAAAGTTCTAACATACAGTAATAAGTGTCCGCCATTACATGAAGATGGACGAATGTTTCATAGTGTATTACAAGCACGATTTCCGGTGACCAATTAAAAGATACAAACCACGAAAAACATGGAACCAACAGGTCAGCCAAGACTCGTGCCGCTAACAGCAGATCGCTGTGCTCCAGACAGAAGCCAATGGCGGGTCGTGGCATCCAGGAGGGTCAGATTGGCCTGCACGGTTACGTCAAGTCAAGTGATGAATTAACGAACCACATCAACGTTCTCCTTTAATAGGATACACATGTGCACGTCTCACATATAGTATATCTTTCCATGCATATGTATATGTATATATATATATATATATATATATATATATATATATAATTTTATAATAATTGTAAAACTGTTAGAGCGCCTATATCCATAACAAATCAAACTTGAAGGGGCAAAGTCACGGGGGCAGGCATATTATACATATTCGTATTCGGACCCATGTTTATATACATAAACATCAACATAAACAAATGTATATAACTATACCCATACATACACACATATATGTATATATATATATATATATATATATATATATATATATATATATATATATATATATATATATATTCACATACGTATACCTCTACCTGCTTAAATATGTATATATACATGTATTTACCTGCGTATTAATCGTCTCCTAAACAATGAGACAACCAATTTTGCTAATGTAATGTTATGTTGCATATACAAGAACAAGACACTGATAGCCATTGTTCCTTTCTAATTGATGTATGTGCCTAGAATACAACACAATCCTATGTACTGGCATCAGCGTGTATACCTTTACTCATTCATAGTTGTTTGTCTTTAATCCGTCTGATCTAGCTCACAGTGGCAATATCTACGTAACAGTCGGGCGTGCAAGAAGCACAAGCAGTGTCGCTGACTACAGTGTCTTCATATGTTATACTACATCGCCGGGATACAACGCCGGAGAAAAATGCAAATCTCCACGATTGCTTGAAACACCGGGTTGAGTTGCTCATGTCCACGAACTGTATTTGTACTTCCGATAACTGCCGCGTTGTCGGCGGGACACTCTTCTAGTTCATATCTTCGGTGCGTCAATGCTCACTGATTTTCTGATTGATCATGGACGGGTGTTAAGTAGACTGGTTCTCTTTGCATAGTCTCGTACACGTCTGCATATGCAGTGTTGTCGTCATGGCCCACTTGAGCCTGCAATCACAAAACCAAAATACCATTTGATATGGACAACTACTGGTGAATCGGTAATCAAATGACAGCTATAAAATATGCGATACCGAACAAATATGATATTGTTTTGGTTTGTTAGCGTAGATAAACCTGTTGTCTGACACTGGAATTTATTCATGTTATTCGGTGGCACCAGTAGTGAGTACTGAGCAATAACAACTAGATCAACTGATGTGTACTGAGCAATGATAACTAGATCCAATGATGTGTACTGAGCATTGACAACTACATCCAGTGATGTGTACTGAGCAATGGCAACTAGATCCAGTGATGTGTACTGAGCAATGACAACTAGATCCAGTGATGTGTACTGAGCAATGACAACTAGAACCAGTGATGTGTACTGAGCAATGGCAACTAGATCCAGTGATGTATACTGAGCAATGACAACTAGATCCAGTGATGTGTATTGAGCAATGACAACTAGATCCAGTGACGTGCATTGTGCATTTTCAACTAGATCCAGTGATATGTACTGAGCAATGACAACTAGAGCCAGTGATGTATAATGAGCAATGACAACTAGATCCAGTGATGTTAACAGAGCAATGACAACTAGATCCAGTGATGTTCACAGAGCAATGACAACTAGATCCAGTGATTTATATTGAGAAATGACACCTAGATCCAGTGATGTGCACAGAGCAATGACAACTTGATCCAGTGATGTGCACTGAGCAATGACATATAGATCCAGTGATGTGTACTGAGCAATGACAACTAGATCCAGTGATGTTCACTGAGCAATGACAACTAGATCCAGTGATGTGTACTGAGCAATGACAACTAGATCCAGTGATGTGCACTGAGCAATGACAACTAGATCCAGTGATGTGTACTGAGCAATGACATATAGATCCAGTGATGTAACTGAGCAATGACAACTAGATCCAGTGATGTGCCACGAGCAATGACAACTTGATCCAGTGATGTGTACTAAGCAATGACAACTAAATCCAGTGATATGTACATGTACTGAGCAATGACAACTAGGTCTGCATTATACGGGTCATACATACGTTGACACAAGAGTGATGACTTTCATTTCCACTGTCATCAATTTCTTCATATAAAGCCTCCTGCGTAGAGTGGACTGTAGTTTCTTCTGATGTAGAAATGGATGTGTAGGCTCCTTTGAAAAAGCAGAAAAACTAATTAAAACGTCGTTTGTCAGTGCTAAGGTGACGATTTAAAAACTCCAACAACTTAAAATGTATGCAAAATCGACAAGACACCTAGCGACGTCGTAGTAGATGGTTTAATTATCATTACGATAGATACTGCGCTATATATGAATTCACCGTTTCGAAATTGTTTGACATGTGTAGCCTCCCAAATCGTTCAACCTCTTTGGCCAAGTTGTTAAAATGCATAAATAATTTTTTCGGCGGGACAAGTCCTCAATGTCTTCGAGCAGGGATCCAACTTTCTTTGTTGTCCTCCATTCTTCTACATCACCGTCGATTTCACGGTTGGTGTTTGTGCGT
>OZ024859.1:34484992-34614992 GCA_964017155.1 Oasisia sp. SBJ-2009
GTACCTGGCACCATAGGATTCCACCTTTGGGATGATGTCTTCTTTAGCATAGTCATCAAATGTTTTTGAAGTACGTGGATGTAAGGCATTGATAAGTGCTGAGCCATCAATGATGATTGCATCTCCCTTTGGTTCTCTGTCTGGGATGTTCACTTGCGCTTCAAGAATTTCAACCAGCTGTGACATCTGACACGTATGAAGCTTGCCGCTGTCACTGAGAGATGCAGGGTGTGACTTATTCTCGTGCTTGAATAATTCTTGCAAGTCACACTGCCTGTTCTGGCACGAGATGAACAGTCGCGAGAATAACTGACAGTCGTCTTTCAGGACTTTCCCCTTAGAAATTCCCTCAGCCTGCTGTTGGTTGAAGAAAGAAACATGGTTTTTCTTGATTGGATGATAGAAAGGACTTTCACCTTCATCCTCTAGCCCCTCCATGAATGATTGGAACTGCTCTTTTCCCTGCCGGTGATTTTATACCTACCATTTCAGCTAGAGTTGGGTCTGCAATGTTCTTCGTGTCTAGCACCAGCAGGTCGGCTGATTGTTCTTGGAATGGGTTGCCCATCTCCTGCATCACTACAGAGAGTGATTTCACCTTTTCAAAGAAAGATTTCTGGGCACTCAGTGTCTGCTCATGGTGTCTGCTGCTGTAGGTGGTATCTTTTATACCAGACATGGCCTCGTATCCAGCTACTAGACGACTAACTTCGGGTCCAGCGACCATCCACCTACGAAGTGCTGACGGGTCTTCTGTCAACCCAATTACTCCTCCGTCACCTTTGATCACTGCATTATTGTGCTCGTGTGCTTAGTCGATCGTCAGGGCAGAGAATTCTCTTCTTGACTTGTGGATGGCGAAATTCCCTTTGTGAAACTCCCTGGCCACATCTGGATGTTGTTGCTCAAGTGACATCATATCTCGGAGGTGAATTGGGATCCATCGCGCATAGTTGACATTGTTATTCGCAAAGAAGTACGGCACCAGTTCTGAAAGTGCTTCACGGTACAAGTTGAAGTCTCCTTCTCTGAATGAGCGGATCAGGGTGAATATGGTGAGCTCCATGTCCAGCACCAGACTCCAGAACTGGAACTGCGGACTCTCTTTCCTCCGTTGTTCACACCAATCCTCAAAGGTTATATCTGATATGCTAGACTCTTCAGAGCGATAATCATGGTATGCCTTCTTCATCAGTTTGTACAAGGTGCATGCAGTGATCTGGTGTGCTTGTCTTGTCCTGGTGACACTGGATGCAGACAGATAAGACTCTGTTGTACCAGATGAGGCCACCTCTGCTTCCACAATGGCACTGGTCCAGCCCCTGTCCCGTAGTAATGTTCCTATCGATCTCAGTGCAGCAATTTCTATATGAAGTCCACCGAACATGATCACGAACAACTTGACCTCTCCATATTCGGGCCACTTCCATTGTATTTGTTTTGCCAGAGCATACAACGGTTGGTCAGCAGCAATGAGAGGTGTCTGCCCAGGGTTCAGGAAAGCCACTGTATCACGGACCTTCGCCATGGCATGCTTGATCGTTGCAACAGAGTGAGCCTGGTCTCGCCACAGAGGCATTATTGCTGAAATGCTCACTTCAAATGGATGGCTCCTTTTCTGGGTTGCATGGTGGGCTGACCATGTGATGCTGACTGCATCAGCCACATTCTCAGTGAGGAAGACTCCCTCCAACCAAGAATATTCTTCTTTCAAGTGTGACCAGATCGACTCGAGTGCTGGTAAGGATTGGCTTGCTACTGGAGGAGGATTTATCGTGACGTACGCTGGTCGAATATTGGTGTATGCTTCTGGAAGCTCTGGAACTTTCTTAACCTTCATTTCTGACTCTAGTTTGAGCGGCTCACGTTCATCGCCAACATTTTCAGTGTTTGGACACACTTGTACCATGGAAAGATGTTTGAACTGTGGTCGCAGTCGGATTATGATCTATGTTGTCCACTGCTGCAGATGTGAACAACTGCTTTCTCAAGACTGGGGGGACAGATCACTCCATCTTCCATATACTGTGCAACATCAGCTTCTCCTTACTGTGCTGAGATGCATCTTCTTGGAACCATAGATGAGAGTTGGGCTAGTGGTGAGGACCAGTGCCAGTAGTCCATCCAATGGATGTGGCTAATTGCTGAAACAAAGGTACTACCTCTAACACTACACCCCTACACCCCATAGCCATGCAAACGTATGAAAATCATAAACAAATGTGCGAAGTGATAAAAAATATGTGTCAGTGTGCTTTATAAACAGGAAAATATACTTCAGCAGGCTTGAAAACATAGGAATCCACACCTAGATCATGCAAATCGGACAACTACAAATACTTCTAAGCAAAACGTCAACTTCGGGCGGCTAATTTGGCGGCCATCTTGAAAAATGGCCGCCATCTTGGATTTTCAATTGGCCAATCGGGCAGATTTGATTAGTATCACTTGGAGAACAAGTGTGCCAAATGTGATGCTTGTATCATCATTTGCACGACTTTTCTGCTAGCTCCTACACTATAATTACACGTATATAATCATTACGTCAGTTAGCACACTACTGTACTTGAACAATACTGAGTACGACAGAGCATACAAAAGAAACAAGAAGAGCTGCTGTTAGGAATATGTATATGGTTGAAAACCACGAAACCGTCGCCAGTATCAAATATTGTGTCTTTGGTCTATATAATAAGTGGTATGGCATTAATAGGAATATAAATAGCTTAGTCAAATGGAGCTCGGCTTGCTCTTTCTTGCGGTAGTTGTGGTTTTATGGTGGTATGATAATTTAAATGAGTTTGTGGCTATGAAACACACACAAAATCCCATTTTGGCTTGTTCACAGCAGAGGGTAGTATTAAAAAGGATGGTAATTGTAATATTTAGTAACTGTTAGCTGCTTAACTACATGTTTTAGTTCATTCTATGAATACGTACCTATTATTTTATGATATTCTCTAAAATATTCGCATATATTATCCTTACCTTACCCACGTTTATAAGTTTATAACTTGTCCACAAACGTATTGTAGTTTACGTTATCCGCATATTATAGATAATAACTGTGTACCAGTGAAGTGCTATCTGCTTGGAAAGTATGTCTGCTTAACACGTATGCGTGGGATTGCCACCTAAAAACATAAGTAGTGAGCATAGTCAACTTTTCTGATCGTCAGAAGACATCAAAGTGGCTGAAAAACAGCGTCCTCGTTAAGAATGTATTCCACGTTATTCACTTTTATCATATACGTGCTTTCCCAATTATACAAATCAAAGTATAATATATGAGGGTACCTTGCTTCCTTTGTGAAATACAAGTTGTGCAAAATATAGAGACCTAATTTAATCACGTATGGTTCGATAATCTCAAATGGTGTATTTTACGTTATCCGGTATTCTACGTATCGCGGGGGAAGGAAGCATAATAACACATTTAACAAGATTTAACAAGATTGCCACCTAGAGAATCAACTCTAGATGGCAGGTGGACAAGGAAGCCGTTTGGCTTATCGAGAGTCCAACCTATCTATCTAAGTATACCCTGCCCGTCTTAGGTATATGTCAATTTTATTTTTAAACATATTAACACTTCTAGCACCTACACAATCAGCTGATAATTTGTTCCATTCGTTTACTATTCTTTGGGAAAATGAAAATTTTCTAATATCTAGTCTACACTGCTTCTTTGCTAATGCAACTCCATGTCCTCTAGTCCTTCTCTCTTCCTTGACCGTGAAAAAAATATTTCTGTCAATATTTTCATACCCATTCAATATTTTAAAAACCTCAATCTGATCTCCTCTCAATCTTCTGGTTTCTAGTGTTGTTAGACCACATTCTTTTAGACGCATTTCATAACTAATATTCCTGAGTTTTGGTATCATTTTTGTTGCTCTCCTTTGTACTCTTTCTAGCATATCAATATCCTTCTTGCGATATGGCCTCCATGCTTGTATACAATATTCTAAATGTGGCCTAACTATTGTTTTATAAAGCGGTATTATTAGTTCTTTTTCTTTGTATACTATATTTCGCCTAATTAATCCAAGAATTTGGTTTGCCTTCGCTGCTGCAATTCCACACTGCTCTGATACCTTCATGTCAGCACTAATGGTTAAACCTAAGTCCTTTTCCTTTACAGTAGTATTTAGTACAGTACCACCCATTGTATATTGTGCATTTTCATTCCCATGTCCTGTGTGGAGGCACTTACACTTTCCAAAGTTAAACAGCATTTGCCATTTCTCAGACCATTCTATCAACTTATTTAGATCATCTTGTAAATGCTGTCTATCTGCATCACTTTTTATTTTCCTAAACACTTTTGTGTCGTCCGCAAACTTCAACACCTTGCTTGTTATGTCATCATCCAAATCATTGATATATATTAAGAATAAAATAGGTCCCAATACTGATCCTTGCGGTACTCCACTCAAAACAGATTTCCAATTTGAAACCTCCCCATCAACTACTACTCTTTGTCTTCTATCAATAAGCCATTTTTCTATCCAGTTAATCATACTATTTCCTATGCCATGGGCCTTTAGTTTAAGTAGTAATCTTTGGTGTGGCACTTTGTCAAAGGCTTTTTTAAAATCTAAGTAGATTATATCTACTGGTGATCCTTCATCTACCCACTTTGTGACATCTTCCAAAAAACATAACATATTTGTTAAGCATGACCTCGCTTTTAAAAACCCATGTTGAGATGTGTTTATCAATTTATTTTTAACAAGAAAATCAACCAAGTGATCTTTAATTAGTCTTTCTAATAGTTTACAAATCACCGATGTTAAACTCACTGGTCTATAGTTCTCTGACTTGCTTCTTGATCCTTTTTTAAATAATGGTATGATGTTTGCATCTTTCCATTCTACCGGAACCACTCCTTCCTCTAATGCCAAATTGAACACTGTTGCAAGTGGTATGCTAATTTGTTCTACAATTTCCAGTAGTAATTTGGGAGGAATCCCATCCACTCCTGGTGATTTATTATCCTTCATATCTCTTATTTTTATAGCTACCATTTTTGGGGTTACAGTTAGTTGTCCTAAATAGTCACACTCTCTCCCTTCGAACTTAGTCTCTAGTACTGGTAATGTACTAATATCTTCCCTGGTAAACACCGAACTAAAGTATTCATTTAGGTTTTCTGCCATTAAGAATCCCTCCGTTATTATGTTTCCATCACTACCTTCTAGTGGCCCGACCTTATCTTGAACTTTCTGTTTACTTCGAACATACGCATAAAAACTCTTGCTGTCATGTTTTATGTTGAAAGCTATTTTTTGTTCATAGCTTCTCTTCGAATTTCTAATTTCAGCTGTAGCTTGATTAAGTGCTTCTTTATAAATGGCATAGTCTTCTTCACTTCCAGTATGTCTATATGTCTTCCACATCATTTGCTTGTACTTGATTTTTCTAATGGCTTCCTTCGATAAGTGTTTCTTCTTTGACCTTTTCCCTTGTTTTTTCAAGGGGACAAATTTGTCAACGACGCAGTCAATTTCCCTCTTTAAGATATTCCAGCATTCTGTTGCTGTCTTATTCTTCAGTGTGTTATTCCAGTCTATCTTCGCTAAATATTCCCTCATGTCCTTATATCTTCCTTTGTGAAAATTTTTCCTGTACCGTATTTTTCTGTTCCGTTCTCCTTTTACTTTGATGATAAAATGTATCTGGTTATGATCACTACATCACAGTGGCTCACATATATTGACATTATCAACAAATTCCTTCTGTGAGCTCAAAACTATGTCCAACACGTTCTTGTCCCTGGTTGGTTCTAACACATGTTGAAAAAGGAAACTATCTTGTACTAAATTTAAAAACTCTTGATCCTCTCTCCCAGGACTCAGTAGAGATGTCCACTTTATATGCCCATGGTTAAAATCCCCCATAATAATACAGTCCCGTTTACTCACTTCTTTTATAGCGTTGTGCATTTTTTCATTCTCTTCAATGCTTATGTTTGGACTACGATAAACTAACCCAACAGTTAATGTTGAGTTTCCTGTAACTATGTTACACCAGACAGCTTCACATTCTGCTTCTTTTTCTAATTTTATTTCATAAGCCTGGATGGATTCTTTAATATATAAAATAACTCCGCCTCCCCTTCTTCCTAATCTATCTTTCCTAAACATGACATATCCTGTCATTCCTAATTCGGCATCTGATATATCGGGGGTGGCCCAAGATTCAGTTATACCTATTATGTGAGGGTCAATATCTTCTACCATAATGTTTAGTTCATTTCTTTTGTTTACTATGCTCCTTGCATTTAAACAAACACATTTATAACCAAATTTCGTAGGGCTTTCCAGGCTGTTTTTTGCTGATTTCTTTTTGCTGTCTTTAGCTATGCCTCTAGTATTTGGCTTCTCTGTGTATCCCCCCTGCGAAACTAGTTTAAAAAATTGCAACCTGTTCCTCTGTCCATAGATTGAAGCAGGTTCTCGGAGAACACTGCTGCTCCCTTTCCGCTTAGATGGAGGCCATCTCTCACGTACATATCTTCCTTCCCAACAAAGTATCCCCACAAATCTACAAATCCAACTCCTTCTCCTTCACACATCTGCTCCACCAGAGCATTGATTGCCATCCTCTTACAGTTTCTATAGGTTGCTCCCCTTCCTCCGATTACTGGCAAGATTCCTGAGATAATGATCTGTTCAACTCTTGTCTTCTTCAGTTTCCCTACCAACTGTCTGTATCTTTGCACTATTCTAGTTGTCCCCTCCCTGTCTGCATTGTTCGTCCCTACATGTACTAATATCGATCCTCCCTGGCCATGCCCCAACACGTTCTCTACCCTATCTGTCACATGCTCAATCCGAGCGCCCGGAAGACAAACAACAACATCTTCTCCTTTGTTTAACGTCTTGTCCGTCTTTCGCAAAATTGAGTCGCCCATAAAAACCCTTTCTGTTCTCAATGCACCCTCGATCACTGCTTCAGAGTAGCTCCTCCGTTTTGCATCTCCCTGGTTGCTGACTTTCCCCCCTGCCGCTTTCTCTGTTCCTTTCTTTCCTGTCTCTTTTCTTCCTGACATCTTCCTTGTTATTGACTTCCGTTTGGTCATATCTACTCTCAGTTCCTTTCTTCCCTTCGTCTTTCCTCCTGTCGCATCTACTTCTATCATCTCCTGTCCCCTTGTCCCTCCCTCCTTCTCTACTGTCACTTTCTCCACTGTCTCCTTCATGCATGGCATGTTTTCTGTTGTTCTTTCTCCATTTGTTTTCCTTGCTATCATCCTCCCTCCTCTCTCCATCCCCTTCACAAGATCCGTTAGCTTAGCTAGCTCTGCCGTCAGACAGTCCACTTTCCAACACCCTAAACATTGGAAAGTAAACCCTTCCTCCGTTGTCTCTGACCAAGACTTTCCGCACCCCGATAAGGCAAAATCCACCAAGCTGTGGCAGTGATCACACAGCAAGTGCCTCCTTGCCTTCACTTGCCGCTTGGAAGGTGCCATAATACGATTGATCAAATCAACTTAGTTTATACCAACTTAGTCTTTAGAAAGACTGTTTGTTTATTGTGTACAGCAACTGCAGCACACTACGTGTTATAAACAACTTACTACCTATGCTACCATGAACAATAATTTTATTCTGTACTGGTACCGTTCCCTAGCGGATACTTTGGACACTACCTATATAAACAGACTAGGGCTTTCTGCTAAAACACTTGCTTATTTTTAATAACAATGGCACCGAATCAAAGAATTATCCTATGTATGCAGCTGTTTTGCTTACCACTTTATCTGTTATATATCATATCAATTTATCAGATTTGCTAAATTTTGTTTACAATCTTGTTGAAAGCTAGATTACCCTATTTCACCCACTATAAATAATAGTCTGCACAAACTAAGGATTCCTACTAAAAAGCTTGTTTATTTTTAATAACAATGATACCTATTCAGAGTGTTACCTTACACATATAGTTGTTACGCTTATTGCTTTGTCTCTTATATACGATATCAAATAAACAGATTTTGCTCAGTCTTGTTTACAATTTGTCGAAGGCTAGATTACCCTATTATCACCCACGTATACTAATTTGTTCAAAAATACTGTTTACTAACTAAATTTAACCAAAACTGCCACTCAATATATGTCTAGTATACCCTTATGAATAACCTTAGCACAAAAATAATACTTATCAATCAATACTTCCGCTTGTTTTTCAACTTTTATACACCACCAAATTCAAACATCTGCATCCACCAAGTTTCCCGCCAAGACTTCAAATGTGTTATAATGCATATAATTCCGTACTGTTCTTAGGCAACGTTTAGGCCAGATCCAAACGAACGTGTTCCTGCTGCAGGTCTAAAGCACAATTTGCAAAACCAAAGATAAGTTTGTATTTAGCAATGCTTGCATGACAAACAAATGTAATATTGTACTAGCTAGATTAATTTCATAATGAAATCATTTTGTTTTCAGAGTTTATATTCAAGGTATACTATACGAGATTACTTTATTTATTTTGTGAAATAAAAGTTGTGCATGATATACATACCTAATTTAATTACACATATGTAATTAAATTAGGTATGTATATCATGCACAACTTTTATTTCACAAAATAAATAAGGTAATCTCGTATAGTATACCTTGAATATAAACTCTGAAAATAAAATTATTTCATTATGAAATGAATCTAGCTAGTACAATATTACATTTGTCCAATAATACCAAATTATGTATTTTACGTTATCGCGGGGAAGGAAGCATTATAACACATTTCATGGCGTTCTTATGGCAACGTTTAGGCCAGATTGAAACGAAAGTGGTTCTGCTGCGGGTCTAACATACAATTTGCAAAACCAAAGATAAGTTTGCATTTAGCAATGCATGCATGACAAACAAATGAGACATTATACTAGCTAGATTCCCGTCACAATGATAATGTTTTCTTTCCCAAGTTTACATTCAAGGTTTACTATATGAGATTACCTTGTTTATTTTGTGAAATAAAGGCTGTGCATGTTATACATACCTAATTTAATTTAGCAATGCATGTATGACAAACAAATGTGATATTGTACTAGTGAGATGTCCTTCACAATGAGATATTACTGTCGTATAATTCCACTTAGATTTAGTTATGTTTATATACAAAATTAAGCTGTCACTTGCAGCTGGTTTAAATAAGAAATCTTGAAAACAAAAAGGTAGCTAGCTAATGGTGTATCATCCTTGCACAAAGGACATATAAAACATTATAGTAAACATTTATTGATATCGTAAAATACACACATATGTAACATTTGAAATAAGATGCTGTTATTAACCCAAATAATATCAAGTCAAAGAAACGCGAGTGGAATTCATAGCAGAAACATTTCAACACATTCAGACACATGCAACATAATACTACGTTTCAAGGGCCCGTGGAATAAATAACGCAGAATTCACATGACTATGTTTTCTGAGTATTTATCATTTCATTGTAGCGTGTAATATCCCTTTGGTATCTTCCTGTTATTCTTAGCGATTGGAGTGCTATTATAATTGTGTTGTTTTAAAGTTGAAGTTAAAAGCCGCGAAAGTGAGCAAACAATTAATACGTGCTACGTTAAAAAGTTGACGTGACCCCGGAAGCTAGAAAGAGAAGAAGCCACGAAATTCCAGGGGGAAATGCGAATACACCGAACGAAGAACTGACCGAAGTTGGAAATCAACGCCTATATACAAATGCTACCATAAAAACGACACTTGTATATGAGAGACTATTTCGAAGTTTATGTCGACTTCAAAGTCGATTTCTTGGAATGCACTGATGCCTCCAAATCGCATTAAATACGAGAACCTTACCATTCTTAAAACACACTCTCGCAGAAAACTAATGCAACTTGCAAGTAGATTTCACCGAGACCTACATGCGCCATTTTCTGGAGAAAATAAGCAGTGTGTACTACTCTGAGGACCAAGTGAAAGTTTGTCCTGCGGTGATACACTATAAGGGAGTTAACGGTGTACTTGAAACACAAGAGCCTTGCGGTGCTGCCAGATGAAATAGCGCAGTGTTGCATCATAAAGGTCATCGTTGGTTGGATCAAGTAAGACAGTATAGGAACAGCACAATCGTGAATCTGATGTCAAATATACGACGTCATGTTCGACATATCTGCGTCATGGCAGTACTTCAAAACCGCGCAAGGTAATGTGGTAAAGGACAGTACAATGGGAGATGTGGGGTGTGAAACGAGAAGCTGATAAAATGTTTGCAATGCCTTGGGTTGTTACAGTAGGACCACGTCCTGAAAATCTATGGGTAATTAGTAAGGGCAACTTGACAACATTAGCCCCTCCTGTTCCAACAGACAAGCCACAACATGTATTCAGGCAATGTCCATAAGATGCTGAGAACGTATTCACCTGAACTGATAGGTGGTTATCCAATCTTGTATTCTACATTATTTGTATTCAACGTTAATCAAGTTAACTAAACACATTTTGCGAAACAACGAATGACCAGAACACTGTTATTTCTTCTGTCATATACGATAACAGTGTGGTCTTGTAATAACACGACAGTTGTATCCCTGCTAATGTTAAAATGCTGCCAGAGTGCACAACATTATTTTGTATTCTACGTTATCAGCAAATGTGATTGCTGAAACATGAATACGTATACATGTGCTATGAAACGTTACATATGTACTGCAATACTTTGTAACATGTTGAGTATGTGTTCAGGTAATTTTATATTTAACAGTATCTTTCAATAGATCAATGATAAGAAATTATTACATTCGTATGCATTCTACGTTATCCGCATGCTGCAGAGTACACTTTAATTTGTCATGATAATTACGCTACTTCATCAAGACATTTCAGTTGTTGATGTTTCCATAAATGCTCCAGATACCAAAATAAATGTTAAGTGATATAATATATTGTGCACTGTATCATTGTTGAGGATTTAATGAATACACTATCGTGATATATTTGCTTAATTTCATTTATTACGCATGCATTTAACACGAATGTCTGAACCATTTTAATAACAATCACATCAAGGTATTAGGCACTTAACTAGCCCCAAAATCCATTACTGTTTTCATTAGATTACATATGTAAATATGTATCTATATTGCGCATGAATAATCAGAAATGTTTGTATTCTACGTTATCCACTAACGTCCTTTGGGGAATGCTATGCCAGCTCCCACATAGTTTGTCGAGACGATGCCTATTTTGATGCAGCTGAAGACAAAGATCCCAGTGCAAGAAATCGTACCAAAAGCATTTACGGGGCCTACTTGATTAAATAATTGTGGCTTTTGGAAAACGGAAAACTTTTTGCAAGTACACGTTTTTCTGCATCTTCAAAACAATCTCACATTTCGCACACAAAAAGAAATCTCATATTAAAAATAATCTGAACCTGAATCAATTCTACATACTTCAGAACCATGATATCAGCTTGCATTACGCGCATTGTTTATTTATTAATTATTATTTTTAAGTATATCCACGCATATTTAGTACGAAAAGGTGGCGGGTAACATAGGATACATTAGGAAAAAAAGACAGAAAATCATCCTGGTTTGACAGGTTGGCGCAATAAAACAAGGATAGATTGGATGAGAAGAACGATTGTTCCTAGAAGTTCAACAGTATACTTTCATATGGAAGAAAAAAAAATCAAATATATTTAAATATAATGTTTCCCATTTTAAAACCTTTCTGGAGATGTTTTCGTGGTTTTCAACCATATTTTATATCCGACTTAATTATTTTATGGTGATATTATAACAGTAGTGCTCACTGCTATGTCAATAAACTATTTCGCACTAGTTGTAGGTTACAAAAAAATACTTGATTCGTCCAATTTAATTTGTCGTAAGACAAATCTTCCATATTACCTTTATTCTTGGCACGTCTATGCCAAAGTAGAATACTGATGACAAGAATGACAAGAATGAAAACAGCACTAGCTGCAGACCACGCGATGACAGCTGTAGATGGTCGAGATGGCGCTGAAAGGAAACACACGAATATACAGTGCAACGTCTTGAGGAAACACGAGTCTAATCTGGCGTTGGCAGTCATTTAGGATTTAAGCATATTACAAAAATTTTAATCACCTTTTAGTACAGGCAGCAATGTCTTGATCGAACGTCCCAACAAAACGACATTGAAACAACTAAATGAAATTCCAACCATAGTTACATGTATAATCAAACCGAACAAGCCATCAGTATTATGGTGGCCATATTAGCTATATGATTTGTAGTTTTAGCCAAAAACGTTGGCTCCGACTAACAGTTTTGAAAACAAGGAGAACAACTGCAGCCAAGAGAAGAACGTCTTCAGTATCAGTTGCATGAGTAAAACTATATTGGTATCCTCAAAATGAGTCAAAGTGGCTGACAGGAAATGGTCTTATGGTAAAATATATATTTATGGACTCGGTTTAATTATTCTGACCGCTGAAAATGAATACCCCAACATTAATTTATATGATATTCGTCAATATGTTGTTCACACATAAAAGTACCTGTTATTTGGTCAATACTGGGTGACAAACTATGAACTCAACCGGGGCTAACTAAATATGAACTCTGGTCTGTTTCTGTTTTGGCCAAACAACACAACTATCTATATATCAATGCCTTCTAGTCTTCTATGCTATGTGTTTGATATAACAGAAAATAGAATACGCTGACATACACCATGGTATTTCTTGGAAAAAATATATATTGAAATTACAATAAATTGGGCACGGACGTCCGACTAGTACCAATTACGTTGCCAATAATCCATGTCACATAAACTGCTTAATAATAAAGGTATGAACTGTCTGGTGTTGGTTTGAGGACTCGTATTGAATCGTTGCCACTTGATTACAATGGAAGCAGTGCATAACCTTTTAATGTGGGCAGTCAAAAGGGCCATTTCAACAAAGGTACGCTGTTTATTTATTTGGTTTTTCATGCATATTGACATTCCTGCGGAAAAGCAGACAGGGGAACAAATAAACATATATAAAACAATTATGGGGGTTAGGTGGAGAAAACTGTTTATGGGAAAGTGAGAATAAACAAACGTTAAATTGATGGGAGGTTGCAAATAGGCTTGCTTCCAGGTCCTAATTGCGAAAGCAATTACTGTTAGATTAGTACATTTAGCCAGACAAGTTACCCCTTACTTCACACATGTATCATCCCCGTCTGTTTGGTGTATATTTCAAAATGTAAGCAATGGCTTACATTTTGAAAGCCTCCAACTCATATTATATCAAAACACACCAGGTCCTGCAAGCATATATACCTCCATATTATAGTATGATGTATATTTATTAGGGTTTTGATACTTTTACAATACAATACAGTGTATAGATTCACTTTAACATCAAATTAAGTTTCAGTACGTAATCATCCAAAAATCTAGATTGTGTGTTGTTTATGCAAATGTACAATAAATATATTACCATATAATTAGCAAGTCACATGCAACAATATGTTTGAGGGGCCACTCCACATGAGAACTGCAAGCGTACTCTCTCTCTCTCTCTCTCTCTCTCTATATATATATATATATATATATATATATATATATATATATATATATATATATATATATATATATATACATATACTATTGATATGAAATTTCGAATAACTATATACACACACATATATATATATATACATGTATAAATATATATATATATATAAATATATATATATATATATATGTATGTATATATATATATATATGTACATACATACAACTATATATATATATATATATATATATATATATATATATATATATATATATATATGTGAGTTACATTACTTATTATTTGAAATTTCACACAGTGAAAAGATTAAGGAATATTACTATTTTTCATACTGGTTATAATTTATTGCACACAAAATCTCTATAGTATTGGAGCATATAGCGCTAAAAGTGTATTTGCACAACCAACGTTTCCTTTTTTAAATATATAGACTTGGACAAAGTTTATAAACCTATTCCAATATAAAAATGTAAATAATACTAGACAAATACTTTCTTGGTACAATGTACACAGCTACGACCCCCGCTAGCGAGGATGACCCGACTTGCCTCAGTTTTATTGCCAATTAATGTCGTTTTGAATCTTGTTTTTTTTAATCATTTGCCCGTGTTGCAGGTGAAAACTTTCTTGTTACGAGCCTTGTAAAGTAACTTGACATTATTTCTTAGACAGTTCGTCTGCAACATGTGGCATTATTGTCTTTATAACATAAATAAAAGAAATAAAACCCTAACAATGAACACCCGGGATTTTAATGCCCATGTTGCTCTGGTGAATATATTTGACCTCAGATGTATTAATGACCCATCACTGACCTCGCTCCACGAGGCTGTCCGGGAATATGACCGACTGCTGGTGACTCATTTAGCTGCAGATGACTACAGATACAGGACTTATGTGAATGTGATGTAATGCTACTGAATGAAACATTTAGCAGTTTCCTAATGTAAAAAACATACTCATTGATTGCAAAGTTTTATTATGATAAGCCATAATTAACATTGATCCACTGAACTATTTATGGAACTTACATAATACATTTAACAGTATGGCAGGCTCAATTAAGAATAAAACATGCCAATAAAAAATCGTTCCTTATTTTGTCTTTGATAAATTACCCAGGTCTCAGCTATTAACAACAACCCCCAAATAGGTAAATGTTGACACCTGTAAGCAACCCCAATGACAACCTACCTTCTACAGTGACCTCGAGCCAGGGTGAGAACTTACTCGCCCCGACCCTGTTGCCGACCCTACAGCTGTAGTTAACGGACTGTGTGACTGAGTGTGTCTGTTCCACCCACTTGTTACTGGACGTGATGGACTGGTTAATCTCACTGCCTAGTAATTTCCACTCGTACCAGGTGACCGCAGGGTGACCACTGTCTTCTGGGGGGTCACACTGCAATCGTAGTGGAGCTCCTGCCGCGATGACCGTCCCATAGGGTACACTGATGGCCGCTTGACCACGTGGTGCATCTGGAAGTAAGGCAAAGTTTGTGTCATACAGGTACATCATGTACAAACTCACACGTGCACACAGACAGTTGTGCTACTTGAAATGCACTAAAGCTTACACCTTTTAACCATTTCAGTGCGAGATACTGCTACAGCTATCTACCGATTGGTGAAGCTTCCATGTGACATCCCTCTCAAGTGGGAATATTTCAGTAGTTTCCCATTACTTGTTCAAAATATCATTAGCAATCGCACTAGCAAAAGACTACCACTGGAACTGCAACATCTTTAGGTTTCCGTTGATGTAACTATCGTAGTATGTTTCTATGCCAAATATTCAATATATTCAGGATTGTTTATTTCAAATATGAACAAAACGCGCATGATGACTGTTTCACTTGTACTTGTTTTACTGTGCATTATAATTAGTTATCTTCATAAACCATTATGTCAAATTGAGCTGGACCATGATTCGGGAAAGATATATTTTTTTATGATTTCGATGAGAGAATATTAGAAATAATATTTCAGTTTGTGTGTATTCTCTTTACATGGTGAGTTCACAGAAAGTGTGTGCGACATTAAATATGACAGTGTGCTAACGCAGCAGCAGCATTACTTAGTGTAATCCAAATAATGTATCCATCGTTGTCATATTACACAAACGTGCACAAAGTCATAGCTTAGTAGAAACAATTGACGGTAAATATTATAAATATTATTAGTTAGTGTAATTAGTGTAATCCAAATAATTTATGAATTGTTGTCACGTTACACAAATGTTGAGTCATAGTTTTGTAGTCAGTCTGTATTTTCACAAAATCTTCAGTATTATTTTGCGATTTTTCTTTTAGCATAAAAATAACATAATAACTAAGTGCCGGTCGTCTTTCTTGAGTGTTCTCGGTTCCCATGGCAACCAATCTTATAGTTTCCATACTCTTACAATCTTGCAGTTTATATGCTCGTAATATTCATTGATGATTGTTATTTCATTATATAATGTCGAGTGTTCCTATTACAAAACTGCTTCCCTGTACACTAAAACTTAAGCTCATAATCACATTGTTACACGATTATGAAATTGCTTAATCCATTGGTTTTGTCATGCCACTAAGCTTAATCGTTGAGGATATTAGCACATAAGAAGTCATTATTATTATTAATTTCAACAAATCCTCTCAAGAAATTCAGTGTTAACCGGCTGCCCAGATACTTACACTGTAACGAACTTTTTTTTATAAACATTGTTTTTTAAGACGAACACATCATTAAACGTCACACAATAAATAAGAGTTTTGTTTGTTTACACATGATGTCATTGACAACAAACTC
The DNA here is from genome assembly GCA_964017155.1 of Oasisia sp. SBJ-2009. Taxonomy (NCBI): domain Eukaryota; kingdom Metazoa; phylum Annelida; class Polychaeta; order Sabellida; family Siboglinidae; genus Oasisia; species Oasisia sp. SBJ-2009. The sequence continues at coordinate 34,501,340 of OZ024859.1, forward strand.
TTCCAAATACACAATTAACACTGATGGTGTAGACAAAACACGTGAAATCAGTGTGGATACAAATGTTTCCAGGATAAAACACATGGCTGGGCTCTAGGTACTGTATGAGGACTTACACTCGACAAGGAAGGCGACGGCCGGACTATTCCCCACCCCCCCCCCCCCCCCCGTCCTACAGAGTTCCTCCGACTACACGAGTAGTTGCACTAGCTGCCCAGAAACCCAGCACTGAAATTATTTAAGTCTATATGTACCAATTTTTGTACAACCATTATTTTATCAAATGAAAACAGCATTATAAGTAACACACTAAAAATAAGAATTTCATTTTTTTTATTTGCTATGTCGTTGATAACAAATTGTTACAAATACACAATTCACACCGATGGTGCAGTGTTCCCCATTACGCACACAAGTTCATAAATTATGAACAAAATGCACCTTTACTCAGGGGTTCACACCTTTTCATTTATGACTGCCACCGCTGTAGAAGAAGTTTTACTTCACTTCATTTGTGTGACGTTGCGTGATATATAACAGCACGTGTTGATAAAATGTAGAACAGAACAGAACTAGTTTATTACAAGAAAATGGCAAAAGTAACAATTCTATGTTATTGTACAATATGGTTGGTTGTCTTCAAGTACAGCAACATACAATTACATGGTGATACCGCTCGATATCACTGAAACAAGCGACTAAAATACGGCAAAATAAATGTGCGCGTAAAAGTAGTAACGATGACTGGGAATCAAACGGACGTGTGCTGGAGAAATTTATTGCCGGAATAAGACACGTGGAATTTCAAGAGGCACAAGGAACGTCAATGCTACAAGGAAATGCCACAACTGAGGGGCAAACCACCAGAATGACACACGGGATCAGTGTTCAGCATATGGGACAATATGCAACAATTGTGGTAAGCACAACCATTGGGGCAAAGTGTGTAGACTAACAAAACAGAGAAGATCGAAGTCAAGAGATAGGCAGCAGAAAAGGCAGTTTAGACCTCAACATCAGTCAATGACTAGACGTGGACATAATGGCCGTCAGAAAGTTACTGTACATTCTATAAGGGTACAATCAACAGAGTGCATGGATGAAAATTTTCAACACATGTCGTTCGCTGAAACAAAGATCAGCAGTGTTGATACACGCGATGAAGTGTTCGCCACACTGAACATCAAACTTGATTCAAAACCTGGAAATCACACACTCAAGCTGAAAGTAGAGACTGGTGCACAGGGCAACACAATCCCTCTTCGCATCTACCGTCGAATGCATCCAAAATGTCTAACAGCAGACGGTTACCCAAGACCTGGAGGGGTTGTGAAACATCAAAACACCATACTCACTGCGTACAACGGAACACGAATTGAGCAGTTTGGTGTTGTGACGATTCCCTGCCAGAACAGCCATTGTCGCTGGTACGACACAAAGTTCTTCCTAGTCGACACCGAGGGGCCAGGTATCCTTGGTTTACCCAGCTTGAGACAACTCGACATTGTGACGCTGCACTGCGCTGTCCAAACAGACAAACAAAGCATCCAGAGTAACGAAAACAATGGTGTCCACACTGAAGATTTGTTGAAACAATATCCAAATCAGTTTGACTGCATCGCCAATTTCCACGGTGAATACCACATTGTAACGGATCCACAAGTACAACCGGTGATACATGCACCTAGGAAATGCCCAATCCAGCTCAAAGATGAGATCAAGATCCGTAAAGTAGACGAACTGACCGACTGGGTGAACAGTTTGGCGTATTCAAGAAAACAAAATGGTAAACTACGCATATGCCTTGATCCCAAAGATCTTAACAAGGCCATTAAGAGATGTCATCGTCACACTCCCACTCTCGAGGAGATCACACACCAGTTCGCGGGATCCCAGCACTTCTCCAAGCTTGATGCGAAGAACGGATACTGGTCTGTGAAGCTAGACGCTTAGTCACAGCTGCTAACAACCTTCAATTCGCCATTTGGAAGGTCTTGCTTCCAGCGTATGCACTTCGGACTAGTGATGTCCCAAGACGTTTTCCAGCAGCGGATGGACCAGATCCTGGAGAAATGCCCAGGAACCCTTGTAATCGCGGATGACATCGCTGTGTACGGAAAGACGAACTACTACGGTACACGTTCATACAATCAATTGGATCAAACTTAGAGTAAACAAACTTCACTAAACGTTGCAAAGGAATGACAAATATATTACAAATATTCATCAATAAATGCTCAGAAAAAATGTAAACATCAAATAGCAGAACTCAGTCACAGATAAACTTATGAACAAAACATTTCTAACAAGCAACGCAATAGGGCTATAAATAAATTGACATGGCTTCGATTAGACACTTTTTAAAAACCAAAAAACCGTCAATTCTGGAATAGCTGACCTGAATAAGTTTACATAATCAAACCACTTGGAACTACAGCCAACATTTTCAGACCAGTAACTAACTCTGAATGCAATTATGTGAATGCAATTGTAGGTCACAGCAGTTACTATGCACCATGTACTTACATGTAGTCTGATATTAATTCCAACCAATTCCTCGCAAACATCTTCAATAGGCTAACCCATTTTTACACATTCCATCTGATAGTCATAAAACATTGCACACAAGCCAGTATTTTGATATCTAACATAGTCTATCTAGTGACTGAATGGCCTGTATATATTTTATTAATATGTTAATTGCTGACCTTGCTGCAATGGAAGAAAGGAAACTGTCCAGATAAAACCCATGTTTATGCTAATTATTTGTGTGTGTGTGTGTGTGTGTGTGTGTGTGTGTGTGTGTGTATGTGTGTGTGTGTGTGTGTGTGTGTGTGTGTGTTTGTGTGTATGTGTGTGTTTGTGTGTGTGTGTGTGTGTGTGTTTGTGTGTGTGTGTGTGTGTGTGTGTGTGTGTGTGTGTGTGTGTGTGTGTGTGTGTGTGTGTGTGGTGGTGTGTGTGTGTTGTATGTGTCTGTGTTTGTGTGTGCGCGTGGTGAAGAACTTGCGTTGCTTAAAATGATCAAGCATTGTTGCCAGCATCAATCATACCGTAACCAAAGATAGTTGTACCCTTACCAGATATGAAACCAGTGTGATGTGCCAAGCTAACATGTAATAAATGTATAATTAATAGATGACACTTATAACTCGTACAATCCGAAGGCAGTACAAGATGGCAACATAAACATACATTGGCTGACCACTTTAGCACTAGATTTATCATATCTTAAATCTGCGTGATACACACACTGCTGTCAATGGACCGATACAGAATCTGTAGTCTGCAGATGAAACAAGACATCTTGAACTCACTGGCTGACGGGATTTTATTTGTTATTTTAAATAGAGTACGAAACAGTGTTACAATGAATGCTTTTTAAAAACTGAAATGGTAAATTGTTTAAATTCATTTTTATATACGATAATGCTGGTCATAATGTTTCATTAATCCAATTAATTAATTTAGTATTATTACTTTAATAATGTTAATATTAATATAATTAGTAAAATAATATAATCATTTTTAATAATTATATGTATTTTGTGTAATAAATAATTCATTTAATTACACATTTTTATATATTTATTACTATTATAATTTTATTAATATTGTTGTATATATGTATTTTTGCATGTATACCAATTTTCCCCTACTACATGATGATCGAGGTGGACCACCTTTTTTTCTAAGCCACCTCACAAAATACGCCAAAAATCGCCATGCTACCTTTTAATTCCTTTCCATTGTATGCCGAGAAATAGGTTAAAACGTACGTCATGACACATCATTTTGAGACATGCTCCCAAAGCATTACATCATGACTTCAGCGCTTGCTTGGCTCAATCTACCACATATATACAGCTTAAGAAACAATGCATAGTACATGTACACAATAATATTAAGAGTAAGAATGTGTGGGGGGGTGATGATGACCCTTTGAAAATGACAGTTGTGACATGGTTAACATCACAAAATGAAGCTTTTACTATTTACTACTAGCGGCTGCAAATATTAGAACATACTCACTGTAGACAACTACTGTTTTTGTCGACGTTGTCCGTGAAAACCCAATAATCCTCACACCGCAATGGTACTGTCCACTGTCGGACAGTTGTGTGCTGTTTAAATAGAAGTAGCTAGATTTGGTAGACCACCAGATCAATGCTCGGCCATGCATACAACTCTTTGACCCTTCATTTATCCTAGGGATATAACGACACAGACTCCGCTTGAAGGAACTTATAAACCAGTATACCCGTCTGGTGATGTGCAAAGGGTGATTGACCCTACACTCCAGCAACAAACCCTCTCCTTGTTTCACTGAAGCCGGGGCGTAAACAACCACACTTGCAGGCCCTGCAAACATAAGTCATCGGTATGAAAAAGGTCAACAACGTACCACACTGTCTCCTCCTACCCCACTGTCTCCTCCTACCCCACTGTCTCCTCCTGCCCCACTGTCTCCTCCTACCCCACTGTCTCCTCCTACCCCACTGTCTTCTCCTACCCCACTGTCTCCTCCTACCCCACTGTCTCCTCCTACCTCACTGTCTCCTCCTACCCCACTGTCTCCTCCTACCCCACTGTCTCCTCCTACCCCACTGTCTCCTCCTACCCCACTGTCTTCTCCTACCCCACTGTCTCCTCCTACCCCACTGTCTCCTCCTACCCCACTGTCTCCTCCTACCCCACTGTCTTCTCCTACCCCACTGTCTCCTCCTACCCCACTGTCTTCTCCTACCCCACTGTCTCCTCCTATCCCACTGCATTCTCCTACCCCACTGTCTTCTCCTACCACACTGTCTCCTCCTACCCCACTGTCTTCTCCTACCCCACTGTCTCCTCCTATCCCACTGCCTTCTCCTGCCCCACTGTCTTCTCCTACCCCATTGTCTCCTCCTACCCCACTGTCTCCTCCTACCCCACTGTCTCCTCCTACCCCACTGTCTCCTCCTACCCCACTGTCTTCTCCTATCCCACTGTCTTCTCCTATCACACTGTCTCCTCCTACCCCACTGTCTCCTCCTACCCCACTGTCTCCTCCTACCCCACTGTCTCCTCCTACCCCACTGTCTTCTCCTACCCCACTGTCTTCTCTTACCCCACTGTCTCCTCCTATCCGACTCTCACATCCTACCCCACTCTCTCCTCCTACCCCACTGTCTCCTCCTACCCCACTCTCACATCCTACCCTACTGTCTCCTCCTACCCCACTGTCTCCTCCTACCCCACTGTCTCCTCCTACCCCACTCTCACATCCTACCCTACTGTCTTCTCCTATCCCACTGTCTCCTCCTACCCCACTGTCTCCTCCTATCCGACTCTCACATCCTACCCCACTGTCTCCTCCTACCCCACTCTCACATCCTACCCCACTGTCTCCTCCTACCCCACTCTATCCTCCTACCCCACTGACTCCTCCTACCCCACTCTTACATCCTACCCCACTGTCTCCTCCTACCCCACTGTCTCCTCCTACCCCACTGTCTCCTCCTACCCCACTCTCACATCCTACCCCACTGTCTCCTCCTACCCCACTCTATCCTCCTACCCCACTGACTCCTCCTACCCCACTCTTACATCCTACCCCACTCTCTCCTCCTACCCCACTGTCTCCTCCTACCCCACTGTCTCCTCCTACCCCACTGTCTCCTCCTACCCCACTGTCTCCTCCTACCCCACTGTCTCCTCCTACCCCACTGTCTCCTCCTACCCCACTCTCTCCTCCTACCCCACTGTCTCCTCCTACCCCACTGTCTCCTCCTACCCCACTGTCTCCTCCTACCCCACTCTCTCCTCCTACCCCACTGTCTCCTCCTACCCCACTCTCTCCTCCTACCCCACTCTCTCCTCCTACCCCACTGTCTCCTCCTACCCCACTGTCTCCTCCTACCCCACTCTCTCCTCCTACCCCACTGTTTCCTCCTACCCCACTGTCTCCTCCTACCCCACTGACTCCTCCTACCCCACTCTTACATTCTACCCCACTCTCTCCTCCTACCCCATTGTCTCCTCCTACCCCACTGTCTCCTCCTACCCCACTCTCTCCTCCTACCCCACTGTCTCCTCCTATCCGACTCTCACATCCTACCCCACTCTCTCCTCCTACCCCACTCTCACATCCTACCCCACTGTCTCCTCCTACCCCACTCTCACATCCTACCCCACTGTCTCCTATCCCACTGTCACATCCTACCCCACTCTCTTATCCTACCCCACTGTCTCCTCCTACCCCACTCTCACATCCTACCCCACTGTCTCCTCCTACCCCACTGTCTCCTCCTACCCCACTGTCTCCTCCTACCCCACTCTATCCTCCTACCCCACTGACTCCTCCTACCCCACTCTTACATCCTACCCCACTCTCTCCTCCTACCCCACTGTCTCCTCCTACCTCACTCTATCCTCCTACCCCACTGTCTCCTCCTACCCCACTCTATCCTCCTACCCCACTGACTCCTCCTACCCCACTCTTACATCCTACCCCACTCTCTCCTCCTACCCCACTGTCTCCTCCTACCCCACTCTATCCTCCTACCCCACTGACTCCTCCTATCCGACTCTCACATCCTACCCCACTGTCTCCTCCTACCCCACTGTCTCCTCCTACCACACTCTTACATCCTACCCCACTGTCTCCTCCTACCCCACTGTCTCCTCCTATCCCACTGTCACATCCTACCCGACTGTCTCCTCCTACCCCACTGTCTCCTCCTACCCCACTGTCTTCTCCTACCCAACTGTCTCCTCCTACCCCACTGTCTCCTCCTACCCCACTCTCACACATTGTCTCTTCCTGTCTTAGGTGACAGCTGGTGGAATCACCATGACACAGACAGATTTGCGAACACTTTTACCAGTGGAATGGCTGAATGAAACGTATGTTGTTATCGTCAAAAACAGTTTGTGCACACACGCACGCATGCACGCACGCACTCACGCGCGCACACACACGCACACATACACGCACGCAAGCATTTATGGACGCACGCACGCACGCACGCACGCACGCACGCACGAACACATTTCCAATACGGCTAAACAGTGTGAGTGCATTGACAGCGTCATAATAGGCAATATAAAAATGACTGTTTTAGCACAGGGAGTTATCTTATCTGTCCATTTAACATACTTCTTATGGTTCCATTTCTAAAATATATTTAATGTCACACATGATTGTTAGAGATCATCCATATGCATATCTTGGAATGCTCACTTCAGGAAACAGGAATGTGTACGTACTGCCCTGGTTTTTGGCAACATTTCTTTCGCAAAAGTTAGCATTGAACAACATCCACTGTACCGTGACCTAGGAATTGGAACACATCGCATGTACAAAGACCATGTTCACCTAACACGCAAAGGGGATTAGCAGGTTGGTGCTAATCTGTATAGTTTAGGCCAGATTGACTTTACTGTTTGTTATCAGAAACTTACCATTACATTTGATTGATAACCGTGTCTAATGTATATGACGACAATGGATGAAGTGGTCCTAGAATCATGTTGACTATATAAGATATATATATATATATATATATATATATATATATATATATATATATATGATATATATATATATATATTATATAGTGAGTTGATAATTATGTCTGAAATGGGTTTTGGTGAATCATAGTCACCCCCTAGGCTCATCACCGTAAAGACCTAATTGTCATTTTATCTGGTAAGTCATAAGAGAAACCAATACCACAGGCAACTTGTTTGAATGCAACAGACAAAACAGTGTATGCATTTTAACTCTTTAATTTTCTATGTTTGTCACTTACTTAACACAACTTGTATTTATAGAAAACCAGTAGCTATGAAGATATAGCTTAAACCATTCAGGCAGGCCGCTGTCCACTTTCACGGGGTCTCAGCTGCCACTTGACCCAATTAGTCACAGTGCCACATCAACAATAACAGACTGGGCATGACCAGCCTCACTCTGGCTGAGGCCTGGAATATACATATTTCCACATCTCTTGAGCAAAGCGAAATATTCAGGCAGAAACAAGCAACATTTTAACGTTTTGCTTTTTGGGAGGCTCTGGAGGTGTCTGTACAAAAGACGTGTGAATTACAAATGCATTGTGTATAATGAAGATACCCTCAGATACGTCTATGCAAAATTTGAGGAAAAGCTTCAGAAAGGTTTTTGAATAAAATAAGAAAATTTAACATGTACCAGTTTTAGACCCCAAATGATTCTAGATAGGAAACTTAACAATGTGTCACACACACACACACACACACACACACACACACACACACACACACACACACACACACACACACACACACACACACACACACACACACACACACACACACACACACACACACACACACACACACACACACACACACACACACACACACACACACACACACACACACAAAATATATATAATAATAATAATAATAATAAAGCTTTATTGCCATATTCAACGTGTAAAAGTTACATGATAAATTGGAATGTAGTCTGGCGTTGACTTACATAGTGCCTAAATATACAGTAAAATAGAACACGGCAAACAAATATAAAATATAGATATAAAATATACATTGTACATGATATGTTCTTTAAAATAAAAAAATAAAATATTTTAATAAAAAAAAAATATTTTAATATAGTAAATAACTAAAGACAACATTAAAATAATAGATTATCTATTTAACAATAATTGTGGTGTAAATTAGTTAATAAAATAAATAAATAAATAATTAAAAAAAATATCCTTTAAAAATAGACATACACTATAAGAGGACTAAAATATCATTTTAAAATTATATTTACAATTACAATTGAATTACAATTGAATGCGTCCAATTTTGTTTAAAAATATATATGTATACAATTATTAAGTTAAGCTAACATTTCAGGAGAAGATAAGATTGTTGCTCAGCACCACCGATCCGCCACTGAGAATAGGTACACCCACACCCCACACGCGTACAGCTCAGCCACACCAACCAGCACCAGAAAAATAACAATTCCGCCAGAGATGGGAAAACAGCCAAGTTTCCAGGGTCTTTACAGCTACGTTCTATATTTCACTCCTGATAAGGCTGCTACGGCACTCGGGTAAAAACTGTTTCTAAAGCGATTTGTTTTCGTACGGATGCACCTATAGCGTTTCCCTGAAGGTAATAATTCGAACAGATGATGGGCGGGGTGAGTTTGGTCTGAGATAATTTTGCCTGCTCTTTTTTTGGATCTGTCTTTATATATGGCTGTTAGAGAGGTGAGTTCACTACCGACAATTTTGGAAGCTGTTTTCACCACTCTGTCAAGCCTGCCCCTCTGGCGCTGGCTGATGCCGCCGAACCATACACATATTGAGAATGTAAGAATACTCTCAATAGCAGAACGATAAAACTGAACAAGAATTTCTCTCCTCAGCCCGAACTTCTTTAGTTGGCGCAGGAAGAACAGTCTTTGTTGGGCCTTTTTGACGACAGCATCTGTGTTGTTTTCCCAAGTTAAGTCATTTGATATTAGGGTGCCTAGAAATTTAAAACAATTCACCCTTTCGACAGAGTCGCCGTTAACAATAATGGGAGCAAGTGGGCTTTTTCTCTTCCTAAAATCTACGATCATCTCTCTAGTTTTGGACGCATTCAGTTGTAGGTTGTTAGTGTCACACCACGACACCAGGCTGCTAACTTCATGGCGGTATTCAGACTCATCTGAGTCCGACACCAGCCCTATTAATATATAATATATATATATATATATATATATATATATATATATATATATATATATATATTGTGCAGTTACAGTACCAGTAATCTAACAAATGTCTATGCATGCAACACAGGAAAAAGATTGTCAACGGTTTCCAATATTTGAAAGGGCACGCCGCATGGCGGACGGCGAACACAAAATGATGCCAAAAGTCCATTGGATCTTTGGCCCAAAGAACTAAAAAGAATTTGAAAGTATTTAAAGATGTCAGTTACTTTAAAAAGTATTTCAGTACAACTATTTTCATTTTGCATACATCAAATACAATTGCAGATACAAATACTTTCAAATGGAGGTGTATCTGACCCCATGTCTGTCTTAGTTACATTAATCTACATGAATAGCCTAATTTGTAAATATATATTACAATAAAATGTATTACTGTAAATAAAGTAAAGCTAAGATATTAATTTGATCTCAGAATGACATTTTATGGAGAGAAAAAAACCATCTCGATGAGTCATGATGACACTACAATGGTTGGGCAATTGTGTGGCTAAAATAACAATGCTCAAACGTCAACTCAAGATGTCGGACAAATTGGTAACAACTATAAGTTAGCACATGGTGCACCGTAGAATGTTACGGTCGTCTGATCAGTTATCAAAAATTAACATTCCGTGTCTACAGAGATACACATTGCAACGGGGATATTGTCATTGACCCGCATTAGTTTGTTACTAAGTATTAGTCAATTAGAACGTCTTCGGTCTTAGTTGAGACTGTCCTGGATCGACGACGTACAATTGGAATAACATTATCATTTTAGCCACTCCTATGATAACATTAATAAATCGACAGCAGGACCACTTATTTGACTTTGTTTCATACATTTATATAGACAACAATACCGATAATTCTAGATGAACATCCCGTATCCGGGTACAGCGTACCTGGAGCGCTGACGGCCGGCGTCAGCAACGACAGTGCGACTGTCACCGCCAGTGACCGTGTCAGACGGGCAACGATCTGGGCCATTCTGTTTCACTTTCGTCTCCGACTTGGTCAAGTCAACTGATCGTACTCAATCATTGCTACGAAACCTTTCCTCGAACTCTGTGTGTGTCGAGCGTGTTCCTCTGCCGGCTACAATAGGGAGGATGTGCGTTCACAACTTAAAACATGAAAATACAAAAGGATCCGCAAGCACTTTCTCTTCGCGACAGATGCCGGATGAGGTGTGATTTGATCCAGTGGTGGGGAAACCTGGCAGGCAATGCAAGAAGCGTTATAATGGGCTAACGACCTAATAGGCCATGAGCCAGACCTCGAAATTTGAGCGACGGGTTAAATTTTCGGAGTGGCTATACATCCGGATACGGTCGATTAGCCTGGGGGAAATATACTTCCGGATACGGACAAATAGCGTAGGTCGGTACTCAGGCTATTTGTCCGGGTACATTTCTCGCGGGAGTTTAATTCAAATTCGCACAAGCGGTACAATTGGGATGGACGTACTGGCGGGATTTAAAAATGTATCGGCTGCGATTAAATGATCACTGGGTGGAATTGCCCCAGTTGCGACAATTTCACTTTCATTATATTTGACTTTGGATTGTTATAATTAGCCCGCCATGATAATCTTAGTAATACAAATTATGCCCATTTCTAGCTGTTTCTGGTTTTGTTAATCCTTGACAATTAATTGTTGGGCGTCCTTTGAATTAACAAGTTCAAGAATGTTCCTTAAAGTGAAAGTACGAGAGAAAAACGGTGTTCTATATTCCTATGTATTGGCTGCAAGAGATATAAACTATATATTTATCTTGAACGACAGATGTCTAAATAAATAAAATCTTATTGCAAAATAGAAGCCTTTCCGAGGACCACCACACGTCGCCATGCATCCTAACTCCGACAACTCGAAGTGGCAAAAGTTTCTACCCGTATCGCACGACAAGTGTGAATGTGTAATTGAAAATATCAGGAGTTAGTGGCTCGCTTAAGTTAAAGGTATCTCGGCTATCATTCAATACCGTTGTCAGCAGGTTCATTACTGCGTGCCAACCGCGCTACTGTAGGATTTCGATCTTTAATTAGCCAAATCCTAACACAGTCCTTTTAAGATGTAGCGTTAAATGTTTAACTAAAAATATCCATCCGCAAAGTTAGTGTGCAGTGGTGGCAACTAAGTAATGAAGTACATGTTACACCAGTAAGTTGTCTAGTAGTCGGCGTGTAATGTAAACATTCACGAAGAAGTGTTTATGTAAAGTAACAATACCATTACTTTCGTTTACTTTGCGTACGTGTGTGCGCGTGCGCGTGCGCGTGCGCGTGCGCGTGCGCGTGCGCGTGCGCGTGCGCGTGCGCGTGCGCGTGCGCGTGCGCGTGCGCGTGCGCGTGCGCGTGCGCGTGCGCGTGCGCGTGCGCGTGCGCGTGCGCGTGCGCGTGCGCGTGCGCGTGCGCGTGCGCGTGCGCGTGCGCGTGCGCGTGCGCGTGCGCGTGCGCGTGCGCGTGCGCGTGCGCGTGCGCGTGCGCGTGCGCGTGCGCGTGCGCGTGCGCGTGCGCGTGCGCGTGCGCGTGCGCGTGCGCGTGCGCGTGCGCGTACGCGTACGCGTGTGTGTGTGTGTGTGCGTGCGTGTGTGTACGTGTGGGTGTGGGTGTGGGTGTGGGTGTGGGTGTGGGTGTGCGTGCATGTGTGTACGTGTGTGTGTACGTGTGTGTGCGTGTGTGTGTGTACGCGTGTGTGTGTGTGTACGTGTACGTGTGTGTGTACTGCGGGGAGCAGCAAATTGTAAGAGGAAATCTGCGGTTTAGAACGTAGGAAAGTGGTTCTAGACCGGAGGAGCGTGGTGAGGAGGAGAGTGGGTCCCCGGGCTGGGAGAAATGTCAATCGATAAATAAACGGATCTCAATAAACTAATCGGTGACAGTAAACAATTATGCCATTGTGCAATATACTTTTATGACGCATACAATAATTTCTCCATCAATTTTGTTAAAAAAATCCGTATCAAAATGGAGTACGGCCGTATCACTTAAAAAACCGCCAAAATCCGTATCGGATACGGGTAATGCGTATCATGTGGCATATCTGATAACGTTAATATCAACCATGATCGATAAGCTATAAGTTTCCACTGAAGAGATTAAAGTTGCTTATGATAAATGTGGTATCAAAATCAAAATATCCTAGTGCAAGGTTATCACCTCATTAGACAAGCACATTATTCTGGAAAACGAAGAACTCGAGTCTGTAAGAGAACTCTGTTTGTTAGGCAGCATAGTACCATCCACAGAGAGATATGGTGATAGAAGAATTGCTTTTGTATCACCCGCCTTCGCTAGACTCAGAAACTACTTATTCTCAAACAGAGATATCTCAACGAGAATAACAACCGGCTTGGGTGTAGACCTCATACTGCCTCTAGCAAGGGAGTAGCTCTGCAGTAAGCGCGTATATCGCTGTTAGTGCCAAAGCAAAACTGGATAGATCGGATCGTGCATGCATGTCCGGTTAGCGTTAGTTTCAGGGGTTACTCGTTGACGTACTAATGACTTCAGGAAAATGAAGGATCATTTGTTGATTGACTTAATTCGTGGCGGTGAAATTGACTACAGAGATACCCACAGAGCAGCTCTGGCAATAAGCGCGGAATTCGTCCTTATTGCCAGGGCAGAAGTTAATGTATGGGGAAATGCATGCACTTGTGGCTTGCGTTATAATCAGCGAACCCACGTCGACATATGAATTATTTCAGACAAATGTGACGCTCTGATATAGATTTTTGAGTGAATTAAATAATCTTGGCGGAAAAATTGAGATCACAGATCTATATCCGCACAACTGCTCTGGCAATAAGCGCAGAAGTCGTCCTTATTGCCAGAGCAGAAGTGGATCTGTGGGGACGTGCATGTACGTCCACGTAGCGATATTTTTAGCGAACACGTGTTGATATAGTCATTACTTCAGATACAAGTGACGCTATGATATAGTTTCTTTTAGTGATTTAGACGATCCTGTGGGAAAGTGAGGTAACAGAGAACCGCGCACAGCAGCTCCGGCAAATGTGACGGTCTGATGTAGTATTTTGAGTGACTTAGATGATCTTAGCCGGAAAATTGAGATCAGAGATACACGCAGCGCAGCCTATATCGAAGCGTTGCCTAATTGCCTTACCTTGGCGAGGAAATTGAGAACTACTGTTATATATCACGGTTTTTTTATTTTAACTAATCCATGTTATAACTAGTCTTTGAAGCTGGCTGGTGTTGAGAATGACAGAAAACGTTCGTATGACAATTATTATCTGAATAGATCCCGCTCGGTTGCTCCATGTAATACTAATTTTATACTCCACCATATAAGGGCCTAGATGCTAATTATACCACAATAAACATTATCGCATTGTCGGTGTGTGCAGCTTGGTGAGTGGTAGTGGTAATTGACACCTAGCAGTAGTAGAAAGACGGACGGTTATCTACTGATAAGAGAATGCGTTGCGCGTACGGCCGCGGTGGGCGGTATCGGGTGCGGGGGGGGGGGGGTCGGTTAAGAACAATAGTTTGTCGGGGTCGGTCACATTTGATTTGCGGGTGACCTAGTGGCGTAGTGACCCCCACCAATTTGATGTCAATCGTAAAAAATGTGTAATGATAATGTTGGTGTTGGTTGTTGTACATATGTATAAGACGTGTACATGTGTTGATTACCAATATGCTTTTAGGGCCGGCATGTTTGCTGAGACTATATACTGATGTAACTGTTGTTGTTTATAATAATGTGTACATATTAAAACTGTCATTCAATTGGCCAATTTCAATCTAACTTGGTCTTGCGTTATTGCTTTACATAGGTAGTCGGGGCGCACGGGTCCAAATTTTGGAGGTAGTGGACACCTCGTACTATTTTTGGTTGTCCTGTATTTTATTAAACTTCAAACCCTCCCGAATAATATTCCAGAGGGGAACCCTCTCAAAACAGTGTTCCTCAAATTGCGCTTATATCTAGGCCCTTAATGGTCCCGTTGTATATATTTGTCTTTCCACATTTTAACAGTACCTCTATAGCAACAAACTTAATTGTAGTACCACATAATCAGGAATGACGAGAACTAATATATGTGGCAATATCTTGTTGATATGTTTATTATTCATGATGCCAGATACAAAACACTGGACAAAATAACGATACATCAGTTCGGTTTCGCTGTTGACGTCACACAAAAGGAGTCATAGTTACCTTAATATGCAATCAGTATATTTATGTAATATATCAAAATGATGTACATTCATTTACCTACTGATTACTTTAAAGTAATAGTAAAATAGTGCTACGTTATATGCAATAACGAGCGAAACATTTACCCCACCCCCTAAGTGTTGCGCAATCGGGACGTGACGCAAATCGGAGTGGATTTCATTGATTGTAACATTTTCGCGTTACTTAGTGTAATATACACTATTAAAGAGTACTGATGCATAACCTATTGCTGGTTATTAATGCGATGTTGTTAAGACAATATAAAATTACGATAACACGCATTATTCGAAAATAAAAAAGCCATATCAATGTGTTATTCAATCACATCGTTCTGAAGTATTACTCGCCCACATTTGGTATCGTTCCCTTTGCACTTGCAAGCAGCACAACGCGGCAGTTGGAATTTAGCGCCTGAACAATTACAAGGGCATTTGCTGGCGACACGCAACTTGTATACCATTGTGTAAGTTATGGTAATGGCGGCACTGTCACAGATACTGGTTCCAAATGTGTGGAACCCACCTTCCAACCGATATGTAATAATTTCTCCTCCATCTTCAAGTGAGTCTCTTTCAGCACAGCTGTCAACCATCATGCCTTACAGCCATTTGACTCAAACAAAGCTTGCGGTACCTTAGAACATTCATATTCTCCGATGGTTTCCTCAAGATTGACATCTTTCCCAACAGCTTTCTGACGAAGAAGGCGTATCAGCATGACAACTTCATTGATCAGCTGCTACGTCTGTTTCTACGGTGCAGTGAGATGTTATTGAGGATGCAGTTCTTCAAATATGCTGTCACGTACCTTATGGACTTTGAGTTGTCATTCAAATATTTATGGAGCTCAGTTTTGCAAATATATTAAGCAGTTTCCAGAGTTTTCATGATGGTTACAGTGGCTCCCTGTTTCGTGGCAATATTTAGCATGTTGCTCGAGTCTACCGTGACGGGATTGATCATGTGATGTTTGTATGCATGCTTGATTTCCTGGTTTCCATCTTCGTGGTATTGTTAGACACATGGGGTGTTCATCACTTCTTTGAAATGGAATGATACCTCAGATGACACAGGCTTTGTGTAAAGCTACTTGGTTCGTGCTTTAGCATCCAGGGGTATATATGTAAGCCCACTCGCACTTTCCTTCACATCTATGCTGCCCATGAGCCATATCAGATGTGACACCTTTGAATGACCCAGCTTTTTTCGCACACCATGTTGACCTTTCGGGAAGTACTGATATACATATGGTGCTGGGTTCTTCAGTTTGTTAATTTCCTTTAGGCACAGCAATAGCGAATAAATATAGCTGTGGTGACCAGCAGCAACAACAAATGGGAGCATTTTATTAGATTAAACCATTTCCCCCAAAATTACTTTGGTAGTAATCACCTGCTTAAGGAAAACCTTTGTTAGCCGTTCCTTTCTTGCACAAACCAGTTTCTATAAGGATCTCTTAAGCATTATTGTTCCACGTAGTTTTTCCAACTGCGCCCATAACATTTTCAGTGAGATGGTACTACACACATATGACAATAAGATTCCAATGTCATCATCATGGGAAGCTTGATCCCGTAGCCCATTCGAAGTATCATGCAAAGTCTGATCAGCCATAACTATTGTGTTTTTCACCCCAAACTTATTGGCCAGCTTTGCTGCATATTCTATAAAGCATATGGCTGGCACTGTTGACACCAGTGTTGTGAAGAAAGCATTCCAACATTGACAGTGGTTGCTTTCGAGCTCTACTTTATTTATGGATGACGAACGGCAAAATTGCCATGCCTCATTCATCAATTGGAAGTATTGATCACACATAGGTTGCAAATGTACAGTCGTTGTCATTTCAAGTGATCTGGATTTACGCTTTTCGCACAAAGAAATATAGCGTGGTGCAATTGGAGAAGTTATGGCGCTCGATAACAAAAGTTTCAATACGTTATGATGATAACAGTGCGAACATCTTCGTCCTTGCCGTCACCAAAGTGTTATCTTCAACAATCAAAATAGCTTATGCAGACGACAAGTTACCGTTTTTAGACGTAAACAATAGTGCTGTCACATATTATATATTTGATAATCATAAGTGTCCGTTGTTTTTTTTTTTTTTTCGTATCTACTCTCGGTAAAACATGGTGGACACAAAAATAAGTTAAAATGACTGATACGCTGTAAAACATGTCATTCAAACTCTAAATATAAATCTAAGATCGACCTGGCTCGCCTTCCTCCCCGCCACTCTGCTTTGAAGGCACACCTGCAGCGGTTGAACCACCGCGTAGCCTTATATAAGCACGCTGACGAATCCATCCTGGAAAAATCAAAACCCTACGATGATGGGCAAGGGTGGATAAGGACTGAGGATGGAGTGTTGGAACCGGTGTGGACCTGCGGTGCTGCGTTACCAAACTCACCGGTTGATCTTCTGGACACTGGTGATCGTGAAGAGGAAGAAGAAGAGGATGAAAACGAAGATGGAAGAGTTTGTCTTTGACGATTTCAGTGAAAGCAATGGTGAAAGATGATCTAGACATATCGTATGAAGCCCATGAGAGGTTGAGGCGCGGCTGCTAAGACAATATCATTCTGACTTGCTATTTACCTGGATCAGTACATGAGTTGGTAAATGAACTTAGTAGAAATTGTTTATTCACAATAGCTTGAATTGATCCCCATATCAACCTTTGGTCGCAAAAAACAATAGGATTTCGTAAGCATATGCCCTCAAAAAACCTTTCAACTTACTTGCAATATTGGCTGAGATACAGCAAAAAAGTCATAGTTACGGTAATGCTGGCACTTTAGAATTTGCACAGCATGCCAGGGACATACGTAGTTAATTCAAGAATTTTCACTGATGATCGTTGACCATGAAAACATCGGTATGGACACCTTATTTGTGCTGTTACGTGCAACATTGGCCGATATATGGTGAAAAATAGATTTATCAATAATGGCGGCACTAAATTACATACTAAGCTGTCACAGACACATGCGATCATGTCAACAATAGTTTTATTATGGTCGCTGACCCTCACAACATGGGTCTGTACACCT
Source organism: Oasisia sp. SBJ-2009 (assembly GCA_964017155.1). Lineage (NCBI taxonomy): Eukaryota > Metazoa > Annelida > Polychaeta > Sabellida > Siboglinidae > Oasisia > Oasisia sp. SBJ-2009. The sequence continues at coordinate 34,519,359 of OZ024859.1, forward strand.
TATTTTGTCAGTTATCTGCACTATTGGCTGAGATATAGTGAACAATTTATTTTTCAATAATGGCGGCTCTAATTTGCATACAAATGACACGTGGGATATTTTGCTGACTTGTTAACATAGCAAACCGTTTTCTACCTATTTATTCCGATCTAGTGATACCAATTAAAAGTATCTTTCCGGGGGGTACACGGTGCTCTTCCGACTAGACTACTTGATGTGTTTTTATTTCGAATAATGCGTGTTATCATAACTTTATATTGCCTTAGCAAACATCGCATTAATAACCAACAATAGGTTATGCATCAGGACTGTCTTTAATAGTGAATTATTACCCTATGAAACGCGAAAATTATACAATCAATGAAATTGACTCCGATTTGCGCCACGTCACGATTGCGCAACACTTACGGGGTGGGGTACATGTTTGGCTCGTGGTTGCGTATAACGTAGCACTATTTTACTATTGCTTTGCAATATTCAGTACGTAAATGAATGTACATCATTTTGATATATTTCATAAATATATAGATTACATATTAAGGTAATTATAACTCCTGTTGTATGATGTCAACTGCGAAACCGAACTGATTTTTTTCGATATATTGTCCAATGTTTTGTACCTGGCTTCCTAAAAAATAAACGTATCAATACGATATTGTCATAAATATTAGTCCTCGTCATTTCTGATTATATGGTACTACACTGAAGTTTGTTGTTATACATTTACTGTGAAAATGTGGAAAGAGAAATGTATGCAACGCGGCCATTAAGAGACCACATATGCCTTAATGTAAATGCAATTTTCGGAGTGAGGTACATTGATTTGAGAGCGTTGTCCTCTGAAATATTATTCAGGAAGGTTTGAAGTTTAGAAAACGGCAGGGCAACCAAAAATAGCACGAGGTGTCCACTCCGTGCGCCCCGACTAAGGAGGGTGTGAGAGTGGTTGCATATATATATATATATATATATATATATATATATATATATATATATATATATATATACATATATATATATATATATATATATATATATATATATACATATATATATATATATATATATATATATATATATATATATATATATATATATATACACATATGTGTATATAGATCATGTCCATACATACAAACTGAATGAAGTTATATTCTTTTAGCCATTCTTGTTCGATGGTGGTTTTGCTTGCGAACCACATAATATCCACCTAAAGTCGGTCCCCCCTTACAAAAAAGTGCCAATGGTATACCATTGAATACCATTGAATACCATTGAATACCACTGAATACCATTGAGTACCATTGGACCATTCAATGTTATTTCAGCAGGACTCAGTGGTACTCTCAACGGTAATTTAAGATACCATTGAATGGTATACAGAATCCAAAATATCATTAAAAAACCATTCAGATACCATTCAGATACAATTCAAATACCGTTGGCCATTATACTACCTAGTACCATTCAATGGTATTTGAATGGTATTTTTTTTTGTAAGGGCCCTCACACGCATACGCACGACAGACACAAATACACACGCAATTTTGGGCATCAGCCTGCTAGTTCATTCGTTTGATAGAAGTCTGCCTCAGATGAACAAACCCTGGTTTATCAAATTACAGATCACCTTACAGTGGATGTTGTTCAGAAGCATATAAGCCCAGCGTGATATGGCAGTCTGTATATATTGTCTGTATATATTGACATATATCTCAGATGGCGGGATACACTTAGATGGATAGGTTGGGCTCCAAATGGCTTCCTTGTCCACCTGCCATCTAGAGTTGATTCTCTAGGTGGCAATCTTGTTAAACCTGGCAGAACTGGAAGTAGGTAATTGTCCTGGGTAGTTACATCCACTATTACTACTAGAGGCAGTGCCTCCCCCTCTTATCCACTCCAACCTACAGTAATTAATCAAGCATTTATTAGTGACAGCCCATTCCTTGCTGTAACTAAATCCGAAGTCATTAAAACGTTAATGAATTATTTCTTTCCCTAGTCTGGGTTTTCCACCATAGCAGCCACTGGCTTCATTTACTGATAAATTGCAAGTAATGAATTGTTCCTTTTTCTTAGGCACTACCGCTGGGTATGCACTTGTCAGGACATTAGCTTAAGCTTCCGCAGTTCTTATCTCCGTAATACAGGAGCAGTTTCTGTACTACCGTAATCTGAGATCAAGTTCTGTAATGACATACATACATACATGCACACACACCACACACACACACACCACACACACACACACACCCACACACACACACACACACACACACACACACACACACACACACACACACACACACACACATACACACACACAAACATACATACAAGAATTGCCATGGAAAAAGAAATAATAGTGTGCCCTTTGGGCACACCAAGAGAACAACTATGCACCTTTCTGAAATTATATGAGCCCCAAATTCGTTTATTAATTATATTGTTTTGAACATTATACACGACGCGATATATATATATATATATATATATATATATATATATAAAGATTGAGCATTTTGAACATTAATTATTCTTTACATCAGGCGTGTAATAGTATTGCTACACTTGCGTGTGTGTGCGTGTGTGCGTGTGTGCGTGTGTGCGATCTATTTAACAGTCGGGCATAATAATAATATTTATTATTTATTATTTATAAAGCGCAATATCCCAATATGCTAAAAGCGCTGTACAATAAAATATAAAGCTATTTATTATGTGTTAAAACTAATATTAATAAATACAACTGTAAAATTAACTTTCAGAAAAAAATGTAGAAACGTTACATTATTCATATTACAATTGTTAATTAAATATTATATAGAATTAACGACGATGAGTATAATAAATAAACCAATAAATAAATAAAACTAATTAATACTATATGTACATGCAAAACACATACTAAACGATGGCATATATACATTTCAATAAATGTGTAAAAATAAGATCAGATGAAATATTTGAAGAAAACAAATTCAAAAAGTCATTGAATATTTAAAATGTCAGCAGTAATATGCTTTGAAAATGTGCGTTTTTAGTGCCTTTCTGAATGCCGACAAAGTTCCGCAGCACTTGATATTAATGGGCAATGCGTTCCATAGGCGAGGTCCTACCACACGAAAAGACCGGTCACCAAAAACTGGCCAGCTTCGTACGCGGTATATCGAGCAAATGTTGTTCAGATGAACGCGTGCGTCCTGGACTCTGTCTCTTTAGCAGGTTTGCCAGATACACGGGAGCCGTCCCATTCGGACATCGGTACACATGGAGAAGTATTTTATACTCGATGCGGCATTTATCTAGCAGCCAGTGTAGGTCTTTTAGAACTGGCGATATGATCACGACGTGATGTTGTGAGATATCGCCTGATTAGTGGGGCGGATATGTGAAATTGGTGTGCACTTCCGGAAAGAAGCATGAAACTTTGTCCTAGGGGGGTTTTGGGTATGCTGATTTCAAAAATTGCGGGAACCACGACGTCACTCCAACGGTTCCCGCCCAAAATTAAGAAATTCAAAATGGCCGCCACAAAACACGTTTTTGCCTATAAAATGGCTCTAAGTGCTCCGATTACCATGATCTTGATGTCTATTCCTATGTTTTTAAGGTCAAGGAATCCAATAAAACACATTTCAAGACTCAAAACATACATCTTCATGGTGAAAAAAAAAATTAATGCTCATAACAATAATTTTTCACAGCAACATATCTGTACGTATATGATTTGCACTTCCCACTTTGTAAAACAAATTTACGTTGTTACATATCCGCCCCACTATTGAATTTAACACCATGTTTATGTATATGCACTTGGCAATTGTGTTAATATTCAATAAACACCAACTTTCTTTAAATCTGATTTTGTTTTATTAAAAATAAACGCTTATAACTTCAATTTGTTTGCAACAGTATATGTAAGTACCGATTACTATCTTAGTACCAATGTTAAGGAATCTGATCGTGCGTCGTACATTATGATAAATGGACACATATGCCATAGAACTAAATGACTTGAACAAGTTCCAAGAATTACCACCAGGGGTTGCGGATTGTTCCAGTAGCCTATATTCTCAGTACTATTCAGCTATGAAGTGAAACCATGTGCTGAGGTTACGGCAGAAGTGTTTCTTTAAAACATTATCAAATTATTGATCTTCTTACAAGCTTCTTACTCTCGGTTACACTGTCCCGAACAGAAGCACAATTGTGTACATGGCAGATTTGCCTTGACATACTTGCATATTTTAGTGCAATCCTTTTCACATCCACATTTTAACAGGTCTTGACATCCTTTGGCTGCCTCTGGAAGAGTGGTCCGGCATGGAGTCCATGGAGAATCATTTTTCGCTCTCTCTCCCAGCCCCATAAATCTGGTGATGGAACATTGGGCTCTCCTATAAGTGACTGGCCCCAGATATGCCCTGCCTGAAAACAGCCCTTTTCACATGCTGTTCTAGTGCATGTAATGTTGGAGGAATGTTTTCCATCTTTAGGTTGTGAGTGAACAACTGCTTCCTGGCTTCATTCACATGGCTAAGTGCTGATGTTCGCTGATACAAAAGAACAACTTATCTTTCTATTTGCTCCAATTCGTCTGGGGATATCTGAGTTGGTGCACGTGATAAACGAAGGAAAGTAGGTGTGAGCTGAGGCATACTACGCCATACAGCCCAAGCTGTTTTCTGTCCAATTCTATAGAAGGCGGAAACAGTATCATATCCTGATATCGCATGCAAGAACAGAAGACCCCATTAGTTTAGAACCATGGCCAAATGCTACCCATATTTCGCAATCCTTTAAGACATTTGACACAGCTATTGCAAGAACCACTACGTCGGTATATGTTGCATGTATCATCAGCTTGGCAAATCCTTGATGGAACGAACGGGAGGCGTGAAACAGTTGCCGTGTGTCTGCTTCTTCGTGAGTGCAGGACAAGTCGGAGAGGTCGGCTATGGGAGATGAAACAGCGTTCTTGCCATGTGTGGAGATGACTAGCTTGCGTTGAGGGGTTGAAACTCCTATATTGCATTGGCTAGATGTTGGAACAGACTCTCTTTGGTTGAATCACAATGAAGGAAGTTATTCCAGTTACCAGGAATGTTAGTGTTGTTGGCAACCCGGAGATGGTTACCAGCTCCACGGTTCTGTCGTGTGTGTGCCTTTAGGCTGTCCTCCTTATATACATCCCAAACAACATCCAAACGACCAACGTCTTGTAGCATGCGTTCTAAATAGGGCAAGAATACCAGTTGTGAATAGTCCTGGAATGTGTTGACAGGAACCTTCGACTTCTTTGGATCAAGTGTGTGCACAAGGGCAGCACCATCGACGATCTTGCCATCAACATTTGGTGCAGATTCCAGTTGAGGTACCAATGATTCCAAACATTCCATCAAGTCAGATTTGTTTGTATGGTGCATGATGCAATGTGTTGCCAACGATGGAGGCCAGGCATGATTTTCATACATGAAGAAGTCATCCATATTACTGTCTCTAGCTTGGCACGATAGATACATCCGTGAGAAGAGATGAACATCATTACGCAGGTTGGAGATTTTAGAAGCGGACTTCGCAGGTTTCTTTTCCTAACTAGAATTTAACAGAGGTAGACTGTTCTTATGTATGGTGTCATTGAATGCAGTGGTATTGGCATTGACACGCTCCGCAACAAAATTCCCGTATTGTGTTTTGCCAATGTCTTCTGCAGTCTTTATTGTATTCACCACGCTAGCGGGCATTATCCGTTTGGTGTCAAGCATGTAGGGGTCCTTGCTTGTATCTGCAAAGGGGTTGCCAAGTTCCTCCATCACATCAGTGACACTCTTGACTTGAGATAGGAACGTCTTCTGTACACTTGGTATCTGTTCATCGTGGCGATCTGTGTCCTTCTTTTTCACTGAATGTTTGTCATCATACTCCGTCAAAGGTCTAGCTGTTTCTGGACCTGCCACCATCCAGCCTGTCAGTGCGGCTTCCTTTTCTGTGACACATATTACGCCTCCGTCTCCTTTCACCATTGCATTAAGCTGTTCATGAACTTGGTCATGGGCTACTACCGAGAACTTGTGCATTGTTTTCTGTGTAACGTAGTTGCCCTTGAGGAACTCCGCATGAGTCGTAGGGCTGTTCACTTCCAGGGTAAGTAGATCTCTTACACGAACCGTCATCCAGCGAGCAAAGTGGTAGTGGTCAAGAGCGAGCATCCATGGAATAATCTTTCCAAGTGATTCCGCGTATGGAACAACGTTTTGTTGACGCTGCGATCTAAGGAACTGTATGAAGTTCTTCAGGCAGGATATATCTGGGTTCCATCACCAGATTTATGGGGCTGGGAGACAGCGAAAGATGATTCTCCATGGACTCCATGCTGGACCACTCTTCCAGAGGCAGCCATAGGATGTCAAGACCTGTTAAAATGTGGATGTAAAAAGGATTGCACTAAAAGATGTAAGTGGGTCAAGACAAATCTGCCATGTACATAGTTGTGTGCTTCTGTTCGGGACAGTGTAACCGAGAGTAAGAAGCTTGTAAGAAGATCAATAATTTGATAATATTTTAAAGGAACACTTTTGCCATAACCTCAGCACATGGTTTCACTTCATAGCTGAATAGTACTGAGAATATAGGCGACTGGAACAATCCGCAACGCCTGATGGTAATTCTTGGAACTTGTTCAAGTTATTTAGTTATATGGCATATGTGTCCCTTTATCAGAATGCACGACACACAATCAGATTCCGTAACATTGGTACTAAGATGGTAATCGGTACTTACATATGCTGTTGCAAACAAATTGAAGTTATGAGCGTTTTTTTGTTTTATTAAAAAAAAACCATCAGATTTAAAGAAAGTTGGTGTTTATTTATTATAAACACAATTGCCAACTGCATACATAAACATGGTGTGAAATTCAAGTAGTGGGGCGGATATGTAACAACGTAAATTTGTTTTACAAAGTGGGAAGTGCAAATCATATACGTACAGATATGTTGCTGTGAAAAATTATTGTTATGAGCATTTAAACATTTTTTTCACCATGAAGATGTATATTCTGAGTTTTCAAATGTGTTTTATTGGATTCCTTGACCTTAAAAACATAGGTATAGACCTCAAGATCATGGTAATCGAGGCACTTAGAGCCCTTTTATGGGCAAAAACGTGTTTTGTGGCGGCCATTTTGAATTTCTAAATTTTGGGCGGGAACCGTTGGAGTGACGTCGTGGTTCCCGCAATTTTTGAAATCAGCATACCCAAACCCCCCTAGGACAAAGTTTCATGCTTCTTTCCGGAAGTGCACAACTCAAGCAAATTTTTTTACATATCCGCCCCACTAGATGTGGCTAATGTTGTGAGGATGCATATATCCTGTTCGGCAAATGGTACTGATCAACTGATGTGACTAGTCATACCGAGGGAGGAATCGAATACAACGCACACTTGTTGAAGGAATTCTTGTCGTGTCACGAACAGTGATGCCTTGTGGTCATTTAGCTTGAGTAAATTGGTTCGAGACCATTCACCAATTTCCAGGAGGCAGCTACACAAACGATCCATTGTGTTTAGTTCACTGTTTCCACCAGGAGCGAAGAAAACATGCATATGTGTGTCGTCGGCGTAAAAAAAGCCCGGCGCACACGAGCGGATAGGGCGCCTGGTCATTAGCTAATTACCCCTATCTGCAGCCGATCTTCCTGTGTGCGGGCGAACTATCACTGCTGCCTGGCCGCATGAGCCGAGGGAAAGATTATCCAACGGGTTTGATATTATCAGCACAGCGGGAGTCGGATTTTCCCGTGTGCGGGTAACATGAGCTATCGGCGCAACTACGAAAGTAATCCAGCCAATGATATCACGCCCTGTGATCACGTGCAGCGACGATCGCGGTCACAGTATGGCAGCGACAAACGCATTCATGTGTGAGACAATTATTTCTGAAGACAAACTTGAAGCGACCTGGGAAGATTTCCTCTGTCTTTATAAAATAACTTACAGTTACTGAAACAACTAAAATTCACAAAAGAAACTATCGCAAAATTCGCCGGCAATCCGACAACATCGGCGACGGCTAAGCGTAGCTCTATACTACACGCCTATGGCTGTCTATGATTATCGTAACATCGGTATTGTGTCGTGGCGTGTTTTGTTAGCAGTGTTCGGTTGATATTTAGGGGTTTGGGGTAAGTTTATGATTAGCTAAAGTTAGTTTAGGGTTCCTTTTGGGTTTACGATAAAATTGGAACATTTTTGAAAGTCATTTATATAGCGCCACCGCGATAAATTACCGACTTTATGGTAAACTGAACCGCGCTGTCGAGTTTTGCGCGAGTTGAATTGGTTAATTTTATTCTTTAAATGAAATTATATTATTTTGTAATCTAATGTATGTATGTACACAATATATGTGAGGAGACGTTTGGCAGCGGTATGGGTTCGTTTTTCATGGTTAGATCAGAGAGTAAAAGATTGCCGACGTTTGTTACACCGATGATTTGAAATAATCGCTGGGTAATGTTAAAAGTGCCTCATAGACATAGTGTAATAAAAACACCCGATAATGTATTAAAAATCACTCAAAAATGAAATTTGCTAATAATAATGTCATCATTGTTGACTGATAATGTGATAACGTGCTCCTGTGAGTCCTGTCTGATAAAATAATACCGTTTAACCGATAATGTAATTCCGCACGTATTTCACGTAGGCCTTAGTCGTTTTCGTGGATTTCATTTTTATTTCTTGCACTTAGTTTATCTATTTCATTATATTTTGTAACATTGCATTTTTGCTAGTGGGATAGATTTAATCTTTTAATTAAGATTAAATCCAAATCTGAAGTCAGATTTGTTCCAGTAGGTCAGAATTTTTATTTATAAATTACCGCTCCATGAATTATACATTCTCGCACCATTTGCAAATGGCGGGTTGGTCGTAGTAGACTACCTTTGTAATATCGATTTCTGCACACGTTTTCCGTTCCATGCTATAATCGCAGGGTATATTAATCTATGGCAGTAGACGTCATCTTTTCAGGAAAGACGCTGTGCGAAGTAATGAGGGGTGACTTGGCGGAGCAGGTTGGTCGACTCGTGTGCGGCAACGGTGATAACGCGGCCGCTAGCCTCATTAGCTGGCGTCGCGCGCCCTATCCGCTCGTGTGCGCCGGGCTTTATATCGAGCATCACCGGGATACACCCCTGGACAATCATGCAAATCTCAACGATTGTATCTTTCCTTCAGTCTTTTGTTTGTTCAGTGAATGAACGAGGGAACTATCGGGCCAAGTTGCATAGTCATAGATCCACGAACTGTAGACAACTAGTACATATTGGAATTGTCGGGACACCCGTCTAGTCCACATGTTTGGTGCGTCCATGTACACGGATTTCCTTATCGAACAACGGTCTTCGTCTCTATGCTAGTTAATTTGCAAGAAAAATTAATTTGATTTGTCTGCGTGAATAACATTTTGTTATGTTCGGTCATCTCTGTTACTGGTCACTGGTTACAAAAACTTACGCAGCTACACTTGTCTTCTTTTTATCGAACCCAAGACACTCAAAGGGATGACTTAAATTCTGACTTATGCCAGTCTCCAGTTGAGCAATGGTGTAACGCCACGAGTACAACACGTGTCGAGCAGTGATTAGACACAACATTATATTACCAAACAAATTGGGACCAGCATTGGGCCACAGAAGCACCGTCATTGGCACAAATTGACGTAGACAACTGGCTAGTGACGGCAGTTACATGTGTGATTAACTGTCCAATCTAACAAGTAATTGCTCACATTAAAATGTAACACTGCTGGGTGATTCATGGCTGGTACGCTGTACAGAAATCTGCAGAAAATAAAACATCATGAACACAAACGCAACTATTTCAATTTTATTGTTTAAAATAACATCGTGACTGGAACAAAACTATGTTTTGTATTTCTCTCTTTCTGTATATAGATATAATAATATATACGCTATAATATATGCATTAAATAACTGTGCATGAAGAGTGTAATAAGAGGCAAGTGTTAACAGGGCTCAACCAATTTAACTTTTGATCTGATTTGAATGTTCTCGCAAAAACCTTTGCATAACACTCTTATAATGCTGAACAGTATTTTACCATTTGTTCCAAAAAACATATGTAAATTTTAAATTAGTATTTTCATCTTGCATAATTTATTTAAAGTACCATAAGTACATCATTTTAATACCAAAAATGGCAATGCTATTTATTGACTATCATCCAATCTTTATTGCAGAGATTAAACACAATTTTAATATCAAAATTTACATGTCCTCTAGTTCAGTGCATTATCGATGGGTCCAAGAGGATGGAGTTTGGACAAATACAAAATATTCCTCCCATGTACAAACTGTACTCATGATAGCTATGTCTTGCAGATTACACAAGCAAGACAAAAATGAGATCGCAGCAGACTTGCATTGCATACCAACAAGACTGCAATATGTGTGTGTTTGTTTACGTTTACATGCAAGTGTGTGTGTAAGTGACCATGTATGTGTGTACTTCTGTGAGTGCATACACATATATGTATGCCTTTTTGCATGTGTTTTATCAAACTCCTATGTACACATGTATACATTGCACGGACAAGATAACACACAACTGTGAAACATTAACGTCTCGCCTGGTTCAAAACTGACTGACTACAATAGTGAAACAGTGGCTGTATGCACTGAAGTTAGAGTGAACTGCAACTCCAAGTGGAAAAGTACTGAACTAAACAAGGAACTACTTCATCTAAAGAAGCAGTATATGAGCACTGCAAATTCCAAACAAAAAACACCCCTCCTTCCTTTGCAAGCTTTACAAGTACCACTCACAGCAAACATGACATGACCAAGATGTACACACCCATGGATCAAGTACAGAATTCTGGAAATGTTCAGAAAGACAACATACAAAGATGCTGCTATAGAACAACATGCAAAACTGATTCAAAACACTGTTGTATAAGCAGAGAGTACTGTGTTACTCAAACAACAGGCTGGCATACTTGAAGTGCAACTCTTCAAGTTTTACTTGACTTAGCTGCCATCCACTGAGTACACATAATACATCAAGCCATTGACAAAATACAAATGCACATAACATACATCAAAACAACACAAATAAACATGAAAGTATGTTTCCTTTACATAGAATGTTTGTCTAACCGCAAGTGACAATTCTCTTACGGTCACTGAAAACGGTCTTGCGTAGTATACATATATCGCTTGGCTGATATGGTGGTGTTTGCAATAACTATGCCGCATCATTTAAGAGCAACTTAATATATCTCAGCGTCAGTTTCCTGTCTCAGGCTTCACAGTGGCATCAGTTATATCAGAGATCATGAGACCAGGTTGTCTCATAACCACACCAGTCTCTGACCTCCTGGATGGTTGTGGGCTGCTCACAACCCTATTATGCTCTGTAGATGCCCTCCAGGTTGGTTCGAGCTTGCTTCACAACCACATTAGTCTCTCTCACTGAAACACACACACACAAATTCACTCAACATCACTCACCAAGTCCAAGACCAACAACTGTCCAATTTACCTAGCACCCCTTCAAACATTGGTTGCGTGGCCCCTGTTCATGCAAACAACATTTCTATTTGTGAAGCACCCTATTGTCCTACAATGTATTACACTGTACTGGGGCATAGATGTCGTCTTTTAATGCTAATTTATTGTTTTCAATCGCAAGAAAGCAATCACACTTAGTCAGCTGTCTTTCTCAGTCACTGTCAAAAAGCACATCTTGTTCGTTACTAAAAAACTCCCTCAAATATCACCAATGAAAAGCATAAATAAAGAGCCACTGCTCCTAAAGTTATGCAAATATTTATATAGCAATTAATGGTACTAAAAATGTCCATCATACGTGTAGATGACGAATTCCTAAAGTATTCACATCATATGGTTGCTCTGGCATCAATTTGACCTTTGCAAGTCGCATAACAATAACAGATCCTCAACGGATTGAGTTAGAAACAATCCCAGAAAACAAGCCTAAAGCTATGAACTACTGGTTCATACCCAATCACATGTTCAGTATGAATCATAAAACCAGTACCACTGATCAATGGGAAGTTAGACAAATAAAGACACAACTTCAATACAACTTTAATCCCTGAGATTTGGCATCCGAGCGACAAAATCATCTAGAAGGATAACATTGATATAATTTATCTACATGGCTACGTTACAGTTACATCTGGTCCTATGAGAATACGTCTGATATCAATGTATTATCAAGACCTAATGGATGGCCTATACAAATCATCACTTACACTCTCTGGCGATCGCCTTCTCCACTTTCTCCTTACGTCTGTTGTTGGCCTAAATCAGCAGAATATCTCATCAGTCAATAAGCGCATACAACAACACATGGTCTATGATGACACAACACTGGACTGTGACTAATCACACAAAATATGATGAGCAATATGGTGCTTACCTAGGGGGTAAGATCAGACTGAAGATACACATATAAATGAACACAGTTGGGAGCAGATAGCCAAAGTCAACGGTCTGATTCAACTGACAAGGAAAATGGTCACTAAACATTTAAGGATGTTTTTTTCAAGATGCAAAGAAGCCACTGTTGTATCACAGTGGACACTATTTCTGTGACACACCAGAATCAGTGTTCAATGGCGCATTCTGGTATGGCGTATTCTGACATATTCCAGTGGGAGGGAAATCAATTTTAAGAAGCAAACTTTCATAAAATGATCTTGTCATTGAAACTGTTCCCAGGGTACGCACAAAGAATGAATGAGGGGAAGGAGAGAAAGTGACACAGAGACAAAGGACAGTGCAGAGGTCGTCATCAATTGGATGAGTGTGCAAAGAAGTTAGGATGGATAGGCGAGATTAAACAAGTAGGTTTCACAAGAACAAGCACACATGTACAGTGAAGAAGACTCGCCAGGGTTGTGTCCTTCAACTACTAAAACTACCAACTAACTCTTACTTACAGTGTGTTCACTTACTGCTATGCTACTGGGCCTGTATTCTCAAAAGAAGAATAACATAACTGAACTTTATATACTATGGCAGAGAAAATGCTGTCAGCATACCAAAATATCTAAGACACGAGAGAATTTTCCGAGAATACCAGTTTTCATAGTTTTGCAAATAAAAATTTCCTTGCCATATTTGCAGTGAACTGTTTGATAATACAGACCCATGACCTTAACAGGCACCGTCCTAAATACATTAGCCACGCTCACAAACCAATGAGACAATGAATAACTTTGCATGAATTCATCAGGAGTAGCTCTGCCCTGTGTTAATCAACAGAGTTACACCGGGTGAATTGTGCATTAGAGATACAACTACTTGGACACATTGGTGACTGGTACCTATCCAAGACACATTTACCTTCACACACTTGGACAAAAAACACATATTAATGAAACCAAGTGACACTCTTTTTATAGATTTATCATCAGTCAATGTTTACAGGGCCCATTTATAATATTGGGATTTGTAATACCAATCAACTTCAAACGTTGCATAATACCAAACATGACACTGCAGTACTTTACACCTGTGACTGGTGTGATGTCAACAATCGCCCACCACCTTCACTTCACCAAAAACAAATGCTCAGAACCACATCGCTACTTCAGTTTCACTACACAATGGTTTGTGGGCGTGCCTAAGGTCTCCGGGACGACGCTTACACTACCATCTCACCTCTAACGTTTCATGCGCGGCTTTCAGTTCACGTTTCAAGAGTTTGTACTTTTCAAGCAAGCCACACTGACAACACGGGGGGTGCGACTGGGATGCTGTGTGGACGCCTGGACGCCTTACCTCCAGTTTGTGATACATGGACTTCAGTTCTCTCTTCATGTGGCTGTATTTACTACGCATGCCCGTCAGTTCCCCAGCCAACTGCTCCTTCTGCAAACCACAGACGTCTCATGAAGACTTCTCTACCATTGCAGACATTGTTGATGTCGTATCATGCGAAAATTAGCAACGTGATCTGATGTTAGCCGAGTTGTCAGTTATATATAGTGAATTTTACTAAAAGCTACAACTCGTATACTCATAGCCATATATAAATCCAGTTATTTGGTATCAAACTAGTTTCTCCCCTTAGTGGGTGAATAACTGAAGTAATTATTATCAACAGATGGCTTAATTAAACAAGGTTATTTATTAATTGCATTAAGTTTGTAATGTAATTTTTATAAAATAATCAAGTGAACAATCAACATATTTAATAACAATAATAATGCATAGAATAAGTTCAAATAATTATCAAATTGAAATACATGAATATGCAACATAATTATGCTCTTATTTTGTGCAAACGTTTCTTTGCTATATCTCTCTCTCCTCTCTCTCTCTCTCCCTCTCTCCCCCCTTTCTCTCTCTCTGCTTGCTCCGTGTCTCTCTCAAACGAATTCAGTGGATTATTTATTATATATCATCATAGCAATTAGCTGTGGCAAATTAACACATAAACGATCTAAGTCAATTCTTGATAATTTAAACATACATATGCTATTTATTAAATTGAATGCAGATGTTATTGAAACTATTTATAGTATTTTACTATTTAGACTATTCACACATGTCATAACTGGACAGGAAAGAACAGGATTTGTGATGGGTAAACTGGTTGAGGAAGATTGGAGAGTGACACACAATTAAGAAAATTAGTATCACAACAGTCATAAGTAATACGACTGTTACGTGGCAGTAACACAATACCATACAACATCAACTTGTAAACGGTACATGAAAAGTAGAAAAATACTTTATGAGCATGTTTGATTAGAAATAATTCAGACAGTACACAACATATCACTTTAACTCTAGTTGTCTAATGTTAAATCAACCCCTAGAAAAAAATAACTAGCACAATATGACATGAGCATCTATATACAATGATCAAATATAATAAAAAATATATATAAAACAAAGAAACACTAATTCATGCAGAATTGCAATAGTCATTGCGTGTAAACAAATAGTCACAAAATATATTTTTAAAACAAGACAGAGAACTCAACAAAATAAGAGAAAGTTTTAAAGTGATGAAACATTGAGGAAACATATATCAAAGAGAATCAATATCTCTAACAACTGAGCAGTGTTTTACTAGAGAATGTTTCATGACAACCAGATGCATTTCAGGTTCATTCCACATTATACATTTGTTGAGTGCCAGTGTCTGCAGTGGCATGCTTACTGTGCAATTATTCTACACACTCTAAATACAGGCATACCAGTATATAGGAGGCACACTGTGGCGATGTCATCTGTATTTTTGATATCATCTGCATTGGAAATAATTTTATAAAAAAAACTAGCAGATATGACCAGCAATACAACGTTGTAACCCGTGAGTAGTGCAGTCATAGTAGGTTTAGCAGGCCTACAGAGTTGGAATTTACAGTTACAGTATGGGAATCTACATGTTAGTGCAGAATAAAATTAGGAAACTACAGTCAACATGTTATGTGTTTCATAAATATTTGCAAAGAGGTGTTTACACATGTCAGGAAAGAATGAAAGTACATAGCATTATATCAATGGAATTATATTCCAGAAACACACCTGTACCTTATCACTAGAACACAGCTTCATTTCCCATGAGCATTACAGATGATTATAATAATATTATATGAAGGCTTCAGTGCCTTGTTACAAGAATCGTTGGTTCCTATGAATATCATTCATTGACATAACTGCAGTGTGTTCTGTTGTAATGCACACACTGGAATTTTTTTTTTAAACAGTTTATGTGAATTTGTTTACAAACTATTGATACTTAAAGAACTTGAGTGGGCAAAATGTGTATGTAGACAAGTCAGCCTAACCCACCCCAAATAACCGTTTAATCATGTACCGTGTGGTGGCCCTATCTAGTGGATTTTAGTGAACACACTTCAACCAATGCCTTCATGTTTTGAATAACAAACCTGAGAAAGTGGGGACATTTTAACAATGGTTGGTGTCTGAACAGTTAAACTATATTTCTCCATTAAAGTGTTATACAGTATAAATTATACCTATTAAAGTGTAAAGCCAGTCAAAATATGTTTTCATGTACCATTTAGGGGTTGAAAATAGACGCAGTAAGGGGTGGTTAACTCTGTTTACACATTGACCATGAGGTGTTTTCGAAACCGTTGTAGGTGTGGCTAAAAGCCCAGAAGGAAATGCATGATTACGCGATGCAGTATAACGTGTACACTAGTTGAAGCCACTAACGCCACACCCAGCCAGGTGCACAGCTCCCAGTTGGTAAAGGTCAAAGGGTGGGTGTCACTCCTGGCGATTTGAGTGACAGCGTCGGGATTCTTATAAACATTCGACGTTTAACATTACGAAGTCAGTTCTGTTTCGATAAAACATTTATTGGCGGTCAGGACGCTACAATAGTTATAACTTATATTGATTAACATGATTTTGCATTAAAAATAAAAAGCCACGAACGGACCATGTCGCTTTACACTATATAATTATCTCCATTAAACGACAGTACCTCCTTGAGCAGTCGGCTATCGCTGGTGAAGTTGCCATGCTTGTCGCGCGGTGGCAGCTCTGAGAGCCAGAAGAGGCCAACGAGACGCTGCTCGTCTCGCAGCGCCACCTTGAGGCCATGAATGGAACCAGCGAGTTCCTTCAACAAGCTGTAGTCTATGCTCTGTGTGCGAGTGTGGAGTGCGCCATGCGAAACAGTAAACATGATCGTGAACGACAGTGAAACATGCATCATGCATAAGATCAGTGCACTGACATTGTATACCGTAGCCACATTTTGCTGGAGTAAGCACTGATGAAAGCATAAAACAAAGTAGTTTCTGTTCAAGGAATTTTGTCAATGTTAAATATATTACAAACTGTGTATAATAATTACCTAGCGGCACAAAAAAGGGGCAAATTTCCAGAAAAATGTGGCAATTAAACATTGCTACATGCAGATTTAAACCTGTAAAATTTGCAACAACAATTTACAGTCATTTGTGATCCTGATTTAAAAGTTATGCAAATGTAACTGGGTAATGAATGTACTTCTCTCAGTGAATAAAAATGGTTCACAGTTTTAAAACAAGCATATTTTTCATAATAACGCCCATTTTTAATATGAAAGATATGATATGACTAAAAAGATTATTGTAAACCCTGTTAGAAAAGTCTGAATTAAATATTTTTGAAATTTACACAGAGATCCCACAGAGAATTTTGATTGTTTTAATATGGATATCTTTGTTTAATGCAGTTACAGTGTGGTTCAATTAATGGTTCATCAGTTTAGATTGGTGTTTCATCCATCTGTCTTATCCAACAGAAACTGCAAAACTACAATCTTCTCTTTCTTATAGCAAATGTTCCTAAAAATGACATAATATTAACAAATTAAAGGTGGTTTAACATTTTTATATGAAGAAAAAATATATCATAGGTACTCCACAAAAGTCAAATGCAGAACATCTGCTATAAAGGAGATGAGGATGTTTGAGAGAGAAGTTGTGTCATACCCAGTCACATACAACATCACTCTTGCATCATGCAACATTAATATCATCCAACAACATTAATATCATCAAGCAATAACATTATAAGTGCCAACCCCCGCTGGCCTTGGTGATGACTGTCCTGGTTCAAGGCCCTGGTGATGAACAGGAAATTATGTCTTTTAATATAATTATATAAATATATATTTCAATATGAAATATATCACATAATTCGGAAAATTGTGAAAATATTGTATGACATATAATGTGGATTATATGCAAAATAAAAAAGACATGAACTTATTGTAGCTGAAATAATTGACGTATTTCCAATTGTTAAAGTGAAAAAAAAGGCAACAGTTTAGTGTTATGCACCTAAAAGAGTTTACACTAGCTAATCATTTGCATCTACAATCCAATTTTTCACCTTAGTGGTTACCTCAGAAAGTGGTCTTAAAGTGGGAAAATCTAGCTAAATCACCGACACCATGAACCGGCCCATCTTGGACCTTGCAACCAATCACAACCCAGCAGTTTGGAAAAGTAATACGTCAGAGAGTCGTCTGCTGGTTCAGCTGTCATAACAGAGAGCCAAGCGGTACGCTAAAAGTTGCCTTACGTCGGTTTACAACGAAATCGCGACATCAATATGCCACACTGTTCCTCAAACGCTTATAGTAATAGTACAGTGAAAGACAGTATCAGTAAGATGTCTTCTTGTTAACCTATGAATCGAGCAGAACTGAAACAGTGGTTCGGTGGATTCGTTTGGACAGTCACAGACACAGCGCGGATCCTAGACGACCCGATTTGATTGACCTAACTATCAAAACGACCACCAACAGCCGCCAAACTTCTCCTCACATATCTTACATACATATGCATACACTATGTTATGTAATAAAATCTCTTGCATTCCTCTAACGAAGAAAATTCACACACAAAAACGCGCAGACCTCGAGTACAACTTGTTCGGCCGCCCAGCGGTACCGTAAAATCGCTTTTAAAAGCTTTACACAAAATACCGCTAGACGCCACGTTTCTGACTGCGAATATTTAATTGTTTTACTTCACACCCGCGAAATAGTTTAATTACTTATAAATAATATAATAATAATAATTAATTATTATCATCACTATGATTTGCAGGAAATTATAAGTTTTATTATTTTATATTGATATTTTATTTTTATAATTGTTCATATATGTTTCTAATATATTTATGTTTTTTTTCTTCTGGTGTGTATTTGTTGTTTAGCATTTTAATGTATGAAAAACGCCATGAACAAGTTTAAATTGGATGTGGCGCTATATTAAATAAACAAACAATTTTTTTTATTATAATATAATATTTTATTTATGTAGCGCCACATCCATAATTGTTTGTGGCGCTTCACAAAATAATGCTATTAAAAATACAATAAAGAGAAAACTACCCACAGATAATATTATTTAAAAATAAATAATGAAAATACATGTTTCTATATCATTAACTAAGCTGACTTATCAGTCATAAATAAACATACAAATTACATAACAACAATTGTAATAAATGAATATAAAAGTATGGTTAATAGTAATAAATAATTAAAGTAGTAAAATAAGTACGACGTAATAATAATTTTCATTCAGCACATACACAACCATTATTCATAAGAACATATTACTGAAGCTATTTGTTCTACTCATGAATGACATTTCCACCATCAGATATGTAATAATTATTATTTTTGAACAAGACACTTTATTAATTATCGGAACAATAAATCACTAAAATGTAAAAAGGAATATGAATATATGGGAAATATTATGGTGGTAGAAAAAGAAGGATTTAAAAACAGTAATATTAACATGTTATTGTTTTAGTTATTATTGTTAAAACATCGCTTATGTAATATAAGCTTGCATGCTCGCAGTACACGCGGGATGTTTATAGAAATATTGATAAAATAAACAATGTGACTTCATTGAAAAACACGTAATTTCCTTTTTCTTTTATAACTAATAGGCAATTTTGGATAATTATGCAGACACATGTACTTTTAATATTTATTTTTAAATATTACCTGTGGGTAGCATTCTTATTATTGCATATACTTTAATAACAGTATGTTGAATAGAAGAGAAGAGAATTGTGGATTTGGCGCTATATAAAATAAACTAATAAAATTATATATTTGTATATTAAATTGTTATTTTTTATCAACTCTATTAGACCCATATCACCAAAGCGTTGCCTTAGTTTGCCGTTTAACATTTTCTGCAGATCATAGTGATGCAGCTAATTATTATTGTATTATTTATAATTAATTAAACTAATTCGCGCGTGCGAATGCAGTAAGGTTAATAAATATTCGCGCGCCATCTAGCGGTATTTTGTGTAAAGCTAACTTATAATAGCGAGTTTACGGTAGTCGAAGTTGTCGAGTTGCCGTTCGCCAAGATTTGCGTTTCTGTTGTGAATTTTCTTCGTTAGACGAATACAAGTGATTTTTTTTGTAATGTAGTGTATGTATATGTATGTAAGAAATGTGGGGAGAAGTTTGGCGGCTGTTGGCGGTCGTTTTCGTGGTTAGGTTAGAAAGTAACAGATAATAATATGCATGCACAGTTCACGCCGACCAAGAAGACTCTCTGACGTCATTTTGTTTCTAAAATGGCGTAGTCTGTAGACTTTCTATGTCTATGTGTTTTACATTTTTTTCCTGGTAAACCACTGACGTTAAAAATATGATTGTTGTTGGAAGTTGTTACTTTTTATTAACTCTGTTAATCCCATATGATCCAAACATTGACTTTGTTTTCCCTTTAAACATCTTACATACATGCTTAAATATATGCATTAAATATATGCAGCATTTCCAATTACTAAATATATAAATCAAAACAATATTGATCAATTGCACTATTTCTAATGTCTATTTAAGCCCTGAAACAGAAATGATGAAGTAATGTAGTGCTAAGCAGCATCCATCACACACTCACAACTTGGACAGGCAAAGGTTTGTTAACATGGTGAACACGCACAACAGTTACCTCCAAATC
Source organism: Oasisia sp. SBJ-2009 (assembly GCA_964017155.1). Lineage (NCBI taxonomy): Eukaryota > Metazoa > Annelida > Polychaeta > Sabellida > Siboglinidae > Oasisia > Oasisia sp. SBJ-2009. The sequence continues at coordinate 34,539,913 of OZ024859.1, forward strand.
TTATTTCTGCTTTTTGTAAGACACATTTGCAAAGAGTAATCAGCCTTGCACTAGAGAAGCAAAGTGCTGTAGTTTGTGTCATGCTCATCTCTGAAAGGCATCCATAACTCAATCAAACCTAACTGGAGAAGAGGTTGGAAATTAACTTCTCGAAATTAACTTATTGAAAGACGTGAAGAGTCGAATGTTAAACAATGCATTCAAGAACAGAACTATGGCATGAAAGCTCCGATAATCTAAAAGGTAGCACAATCACTTAAACTTGAGAAAGTGACAGATCTGCCAACAAATACCAGGTTCAAACAAATATGGACTTAATGTATGAAATCAATATGTTCAATGCCAGATGGAACGAATAAAAAATATATAATTACAAAGCAAACAGTTAACAGTTGCAGTTACCGGGTAATTCAATTTGGAAATCATTGGTGAACTGAACGGTGAATATTTTGATAAACTCAGTAAAACAATTAAATATTATTTTATATTATTGTAGCCATATGCAATTATTGACTAATCTATTTTTACAACTGTCCTTAATCCAGTTATTGTTAGTGTCAAGCACTGTCAAAAACAATTAAATAAACATCACACTTGGAATACACACACACACGCACGCACGCACGCACGCACGCACGCACGCACGCACGCACGCACGCACACACACACACACACGTACATCATGCATAAATCCACAAAATTGGAAAAAACACAACTGACTAGATAGCATTGAAGCAACAGTTTGAATGTTTCCGTTGAAATGGATAACATTCTTTGGAACTGCAATGGACATGTTAATCCCACAGAATTAGGCATTCCCTCAGTGGACAGATGTACAGAAGGCATGAGGACACGCAGATTTAGAGCAAGGTCACGCCATTCTGGTAAGACGACACATGCAAGGCAAGGCGCACACGGTCTCAAACACAACTACCTTCCATCTCTGGGGGTCCAGGGGGTGAAGAGGTGCAGGGGACGAGAGAAAACAACATCAGTACGACATATAACAACTGCTCTGATTGACAGTAACACTTAACAGGAGCATACAAAATCAGAAACTATTTTCCAGTATCTGTAATATCATAAAAGCTTTACTGCAGATATGCAGAAAAGTGTGACAATTGTCCAGCTTTTATTTTATAGTGTTTATGTGTGGCTTTTAAAGGGCATCCCCGATTCAAAATAATTAATTTAGTGAAATTTCTGCAAATAACTACCAATAATTTAAATAACTAGCTGTAACTAAATAAAAAAACATTGCCTTATCTAAAAACATCTGTTGACCCTCATATTTGTGTCATTGTCAAATAGTATTTTGTGTGTTTGTATTATACGTATATATATATATATATATATATATATATATATATACACACACATATTATATATATACACACATATATATATATATATATATGCCACCACTATCTATTGTGCATGTGTCTGTGCTGTGAACTAGCCTAGCAGGATGTCGTACCTTGGCTGGAGACAGACGGTCGAATCCCCGCAGCCTCTCTTTCACACGAGCCTCCATCCCGTGCACGGCCACATAGCTCTCTCCGATCTCCTTCTTCAGTAGTTCGTAATCATCGACTGTGCCGAGGGCGTAGAGAGAGCGGAGATCTGACCCCACCCTGCGTTGGGAGACACCTGGTGGCAGGGTGAAGAGTTAGCACAAAGGGTAGAGGATGACCTGAAGTTACTCTGAATTGTGAAACATCTAAGATGGGGGCAGTAGTTAGCACAAGGGGTAGAGGGTAAATATATCTCAACTTTCTCTGCATTGTGAGACATCTACCACAAGGGGTGGAGGGTAAATAAATCTGACCATACCTGACATGGTTAGATATCTAAGATGGGGCGTGGCAGTAGTTGGCATAACAGGTAGAGGGTAAATAGATCTCAACTTTCTCTGCATTGTGAGACATCTAGCAAGCACAAGGGGTGGAGGGTAAATAGATCTGACCTTACCTTACATGGTTAGACATCTAAGATGGGGAGGGGCAGTAGTTGACATAAGAGGTAGAGGGTAAATAACTGACAGTGTGAGACATCTAAGATAGGGTCATGGTTAGCCATGGATGAATTAGGGTCATGGTTAGCCATGGATGAAATAGGGTCATGGTTAGCCATGGATGAAATAGGGTCATGGTTAGCCATATAGGAAATAGGGTCATGGTTAGCCACGGATGAAATAGGGTCATGGTTAGCCATGGATGAATCAGGGTCATGGCTAGCCATGGATGAATCAGGGTCATGGTTAGCCATGGATGAAATAGGGTCATGGTTAGCCATGGATGAAATAGGGTAATGGTTAGTCACGGATGAAATAGGGTAAAGGTTAGCCATGGATGATATAGGGTAATGGTTATCCATGACATGGATGAATCAGGGTCATGATTAGCCATGGATGAAATAGGGTCATGGTTAGTCATGGATGAAATAGGGTAATGGTTAGCCATGGATGAAATAGGGTCATAGTTAGCCATGGATGAAATAGGGTCATGGCTAGCCATGGATGAAATAGGGTCATGGTTAGTCATGGATGAAATAGGGTAATGGTTAGCCATGGGTGAAAACCCTAACCCTAAATTGCCGACAAAAATTGTCCTGAGTAGTTGCCAATATAATATTATACTGAAATATATTGATAGGTAACCAGTCAGCACATCCACTATTACTACTACAGGCAGTGCCATCCCCTTTTATCCACTCCACCCTACAGTAATTAATCAAGTCTATCTCAGTGACAGCCCATTCCTGGCTGTAACTAAATCCCAAGTCATTAACACATTGATGAATTGTGTCTTTCCCTAGTCTGAGTTTGCCCCCTGCCCAACCACCACAGCAGCCACCGGCTTCATTTACTGATAAATTGCAAGTGAATTATTACAATTTATTAGGCACGATCACTGGGTATGAACTTGTCATGACATTAGTTTAAGTTTTCACAGTTCTTATCTCTGTAATACAGGAGCAGTTTCCATACTACAGTAATCTGAGATCAAGTTCCGTAATGATTACGGAAAATGCGTAATGGTAGACAGCCCTGCAAAAGGTGGCGGGTGAACCGATCTGAAGTAACCCTGCGGGGCAGCGGTATAATGATTTGTAATTGTGTACATGGGGTATAGGTTTGTTGTCTGGGTATAAGTTTTACATCTGCAAAGCACTATGGACAATAACCAGATTTGGCATTATTTTAAATAGAATATATGAATATTATAACCAACATGAGTTCAATGACATAGGTGTGTGGGGAAATGTAGGTTTATCACAGCTCCACCCAACTCAAGGTAGAGCATATAACTATTGTCTTTTGCAAAGGAAATATTTTTATTATTAGTTGAGACTAAAATATATCTTCAAATGACCAATTTCTAATTCCACATTTCTGCTGTAATAAACAATTTGTCAACAGATTAGTTCACAGGTTTCTAGAAAACCAACACTTCAACGTCAGCCAGACCAGCAGGCCATCCAGTGGTTCCCACTGACATGGTGTGTGCTGTGGAAACAGTGTTTAGACCAGTTATTTTCACACATGCAAGAATGAAAGTTCACAACAAGTAACACGTTAAGTTAACACAAACTGACATGTTAATTTCACAACAAACAACACATATTGACACTGTAAATTCAGGACATATTGATCCATGTTCCTCTGATTCAAGGGGTGAATACCCTACCACATGCCACACAGGGGTTAGTTCATGCTGGTTCTACAACTCCTACAAATCCTGTTGCTGTGAGATTTCATTATTACCACCAGCCTAGGCCATTGTCAATACATTTCTACTATCACTTCTAGCCTCGTTGGTTCCAGGTCACTGTCTACTGGGAACAATATGTCTCAATGTCATGATAATATTCCTATAACTGCATGACTATTACACCAAGGAATATTTATTACAAAAACAAACAAAAAACCTTAAAATATATAATAGAAAATGTACATAGAACATGGTCAATTAAAAATTACTCTTGGGCATTTTACAAACATAAGCACATAACACAGGAATTAAAACAAAAGTAGTAAGTGTAAAGTATATAATGTATAGTAAGAACATAAATGATTACCTGGTATGTCATACAAGGGACAGAAGACTATGACTAATTCTAGTTCTGACCGAGAATGATTCCTGTATACGGTTTGCAAAATACAACCTCGTAATATTTGTAAGACCCAGTGATAACAACTGATGCACAAATAAATGCCCTGAAATTGGATGAGATACTGTAAGTTCCAAAACACAGGATTGAATGCAATCACATTCACAATCAGATAAAAGAAACGTTTTCATGCCGGAATCACGGGAATGTCTTTAGTTAAAGTACGCACTGTAAATAAGCAAGCAGTGTTAGTATTTATACTAAATATGTTAGTCGATAAACAGTGACAGTGTGCTATGTATTAGTAATTGCTGCTACATGTTAGTTGTAAACATGGGTAACCAGGCGGTGTGAGTGTCCTAGGTAGCTAGTGCGTCTCGATGAACTCTGTTTACCTGTTGCAGAGGTCGCCCCTGCTAGCTTAACGCTACTACTAGAGTCACAGGGCTCCGTAGTGGGGAAATCTGTACACACACATACAAGCAAGACACATTGGACACGATGCAGCAATGCTAACATACCTGTAGCATGCGTTCAGTAAATTCATGCTTGCATTCTTGATATTAGACAAGGCAATATGATTATTGAGGAACAGGCAGGAATTAGTTTCAACACGGAATAGTTTCAACACGGAATATGGTGTTTGAGGGAATGGCTAAAGAACATTTAACTGAAATTATTTTCATTATATATTCATATTGTAAAACACTCGACTGACACAGAAGATGAAAGGTAATGAGAGAATATATTTTTGATATGCCAAGAAACAGCACAAAACATCAGACAAACATAAGAAGGATGAAGACAGACCTTGGCCATTAAAAATTATAGATTTGGACTGAGTCACAACAAACATTACACTCAAGACAGACAGACAGACAGACAGACAGACAGACAGACAGACAGACAGACAGACAGACAGACAGACAGACAGACAGACAGACAGACAGACAGACAGACAGACAGACAGACAGACAGACAGACAGACAGACAGACAGACAGACAGACAGACAGACAGACAGACAGACAGACAGACAGACAGACAGACAGACAGACAGACAGACAGACAGACAGACAGACAGACAGACAGACAGACAGACAGACAGACAGACAGACAGACAGACAGACAGACAGACAGACAGACAGACAGACAGACAGACAGACAGACAGACAGACAGACAGACAGACAGACAGACAGACAGACAGACAGACAGACAGACAGACAGACAGACAGACAGACAGACAGACAGACAGACAGACAGACAGACAGACAGACAGACAGACAGACAGACAGACAGACAGACAGACAGACAGACAGACAGACAGACAGACAGACAGACAGACAGACAGACAGACAGACAGACAGACAGACAGACAGACAGACAGACAGACAGACAGACAGACAGACAGAGACCACAATTTACTGAAATAAATTAAATCTTATAATCAATTTTTTCTATATGTTTTTTCTCAGTACCACACTGGCCGTATCAACTTAACAGACCAACTATCATAAAACGTCCAGACTGTTAGCAATGGCAGAACCCACAAATAGTCAAATTACTCACTGGGTGGTCGGTGCATGTCGTGCATACTGTAGCGTTGGCACTCTGCTGGGGGTACTCTGTGACCACTGACCCCAACATGCTGACCTGGGTGGTTTTGGGCCATCAACTGATGTCTCATTGACAAATCGTTTGAAGGCAGTTCGTTCACTCCATTTGTTGTATCTGTCATTCAGAAAATAAAATGTTTTGCCAAATCTGTTTAAATACAAATGCGAGTACCGGTACTTATATTTCACATATGTAATACTGCATGCTGAAAATAAATAAGTAAAAGCATAAGAAAGTTAATTTACAGTTAGACAGACTGTTGTATTGTACAAACTGGGCAATCCTATAAATTGAAATAGGTACATAAAACATGCAAAGTATATTTGTTAAAAATAGAACGAAATAATATATAACACAAGACATCAACATAGATATTAAAACATATTTTATGTAATTATTTGACTAAGGTTATTAAAAATATATATATTTAAAACATAAAAACAAATAGATAAAAACATATTATTTACAGTCAGTTCTCTCAGACTGGCTTGTCCTACAACCATAGTTTAGAGAAAGTGTTTGTACGTAGTTACCCTGAGTGCAGTGTGTCGGCTGTATGGTGGAGGAGCCGTTCACAAGACTATCTGATACCGAATCTTTTGTAGGAGGCGCTGAAAGAAATATTCATACATACTCAAGTGTACCTCACATAACATATCAGACAACTTTTTTCTCATTATTATTTATTATCACTATCTCTTAATTTATTGTTTGAACTATTATTGATTGTTTAATTATTAATATTCTTACCCATTCACTTCTAATATTTTAATGGTTTTTATTTATTTATTTATTAATTTATACTAATTAGTAATCTTAATAGCAACATGTCATGTTTTAGGACTGCAGTGCCTCTGAAAGACAGTAACTGGCAGATTTATGGCACCGATCAATGCAGTTAATTGTTATTAATGTCTGAAATTTTGAGTCATTTTGGATGACTCAAAATTCAGCACTATTCATAGGTTGGATTAGCTCCGTGAGATGGCAGCACTTTTAAGCCCCTCACACCCGCCTGGGGAAACAATGGTTCTGCATTTTCGACCCGCCAGGGCGGCCTTACCCCAGATTAGGGTAGAGACGCTGATTGGCTCTCAGGCCAACTATGAAATAAAAATTCAAATAACGATATACTTTTATAAGATAATGATATCATATGAAACTTATATTGACACAAAAGTAAGTAAAAATTCAAATTTACAGTTGTTTATCAAATAAGAATTACAGCAGGATTAACCAGTATCCGTGAGGTGGCAGCATTGTCTAGCCCCACACGGATAGCATACACATTAAATAAGGATAACTTTTTATCAAATAATGCTGTATTATAAAAACTATTCAAAATTAAACTTACATTAACACAAAATAAATAGAAATACAAATTTGCAGTTGTTTATAAAATGATAAATTACGGCAGTGTCCGTGAGGTGGTAGCATTGTATAGATCACGCGGATAAACAGACTGTCTTCTCGGCATAGTGCCGCAGCTGACCGACAGTCGGTTAAGCGAGACTAAGGTTGGATAGTTGGTGATTTGAAAGAAACAGTACACTCTGCAAACTGATGAGACCACCCGTAGCAAGGAGAGACACTCACACAGAGCGCTGAGTTTCCTTGAAGGCACGGCCAGTCCGTCTGTCCAGTCGCTCTCAATGGCCGTAGCAGCAGGGTCAAGAGTGCTTGTGGGGACTACAGAGACCAGGACACACTGATTCACTTGCTGGATCAATTCATCTTTATTTCAATAGCAATTTTGTTTACAAATGAGTGAATACATTTCTCAATACATGAACCATTGTACATATGAACTGAATATAAACAACATCAATATAAAAGAAACCATTTGAGTTATATGAAGTGTTCTTTCATCCATATAAACCAAAACAAATGCATAACTGATAACATGATAATCATTTACATATAACAGAAACACATGTTTCTCCTTCGTATATTTACCTATTAACATCAATATATTGAGGATTACGTTGTATATGGAGCTTGTGAATATAGGACAATTCTGAAAATCTCTTCATTGTGGGAAGGTATGGGAAGGGTCGCAGGCAAAAAGGGATGGTTTAGGGTAGGTATGGACTATGGTAGCTGACAAACAAAGGAGGAAAGGGGTCTGTTGCTACATGTATGAGGCCACCTGTGGACCTGAAGGAGTCCAGGGACTTGTCATTAATACTTCCTTGGGCTGGCCGTTTCATTTTGGGATGGTTCAAAGGAAAGACCAACATCTGTCAGCCATGAACTCTGCCCATGCGCACATACTTTATTAATACAACTACAGTTACTTTTGTGCCTAAGCAATTTGGGACAGGCTAACCCAGTAGTTGAGGAAATAGTGTACCCGACCACGCATGCATTCTAGGACAACCAAGAGAGAAGCAACAGCAACTGACCCAGTGTGGTGGTAAGCTGCCCCCCCTGACTCAGTGTGTAGGTGTTGGTGATGTTCTTGGCAGCAATGAACCTGTCGATGCGGTCCATGAAGGTCTGGCTGAGAACTGGAGACTCCACTGGGGTCTGGGCCCAGCTCGACATGCCCGGCACAGTGTCTACAGTCATGGATAATGTACATAAACAAACATTAGAATTTATAATGGAAGGGGGTGAGCAACCCCATTAAGGCACACTGTCGCTATCATAGGTATAATAATAATAATAAAGCTTTATTGCCATATTCAACGTGCATTACATAATGAATTGGAATATAGTCTGGCATTGACTCATATAGTGCCTATATATATATATATATATATATATATATATATATATATATATATATACAATAAAATGAAATATGGCAAATAAATATAAGATATAGATATAAGATATACATTGTACATCATTTGTTCTTTAAAATAAAAAACAAAAACAAAACAAAATTAATATAATAAATAAATAAAGACAAAATTAAAATAATAGATTATCTATTTAACAGGTGCTAAAATAGGTGTCACCACAGTCAATACAATTGTTTCAACTGTAAGATGTTAAAACTCTAATTCAAACTGTTAACAAAAACAGGCTCACAGCCAGTACAACATGAGGTGGTGGCGCTGACTGCAACACACTTTGATGTTCAATCCATTCCAAACATCCACGGCACCAGATCCATGACAGATGACAATGCTCTGGAATCATAAACTCACCAGTTTGCCGGGTCAAACTTGTGTCTGTCGTCGGCCGATCTTCAACCAACGCAGCAGTGGCGCCACCATGTGGAAGCGTGAGTCGTTCCTCGAGCTTCGCCCTGAGTAGGTTGTTGTTGTTGATGGTCAGTTCGAGCTGGTTGTACAACTGGCGGATCTCTTTCAAGAACAGACTCAAATCAACGTCCTCAATCGCTGCTCCCTGAATTGGCACCCCCTGGTGGGCGGACGGAGCATTCTTGTCGCCATTGGGCAGCTTTCTGTTCGGTGCCGTTCCACGGGGATCATCCCTGTTTGGCGTCTGATTGTTTGTGTACATCCCGTGCTGATACGTGTCCTTACTGCTGACAGCTGGCTCTACTGTCTTTCTTGTGTCTGCAAATAAAAGTATACTTTGCTTCAAATAAGCATATTTTCATTTGCGTTTGTGTAGTGATGTTTTTTGCCGACAAATACAACAGGAAACAAAATGAGTCAAAACAAACTGCTCATTAAAGTATATAATGATATATATATATATATATATATGTATGTATATATTATACATACATACATATATATATATATATATATATATATATATAATCATATTTCATGCCCATGTAATAAGAATTACTAGTAAAGAACAAATAAATACATCAAACACTAATTCTTTAGCGGTGTATTCATTATAAGCATATCAGTTTTGCTGTTAGCAATTAATCTAAATGCACGTTTCCATCAAAACATAAAAATACTTTCAAAGCAGACAACAGTAGCCGCCAACTGGGTCCTAACTGAGAGTGGGATGAGAATGACAAGTTACTCATTCAAAACATTTCCTTTTTTGTCCTCACCTTGTTGACCATTGGTCAAGTCCAGTCTCTGTGTGATTTTCTCAAACATGCCCAGTTGGAACTTGAGAGTTCGGTTGAGGTCATTCATCTCTGACATTTGTTCTCGCAGACGGTCGACCTCTGAGTTGAGTCTACAATACCAGGAGCAAGGGTAAGACTAGGAGCAGTGGAGTCACTCAGAGGCTCACTCTGAGTTGAGTCTACAACACCAGGAGCAAGGGTAAGACTAGGAGCAGTGGATTCACTCAGGGGCTCACTCTGAGTTGAGTCTACAACACCAGGAGCAAGGGTAAGACTAGGAGCAGTGGATTCACTCAGAGGCTCACTCTGAGTTGAGTCTACAACACCAGGAGCAAGGGTAAGACTAGGAGCAGTGGAGTCACTCAGGGACTCACTGTTTAATTTAAATTTAAAATAAAGGGTTTAGGGCAACATAAAAAGATGCCAACTCTCATTGTATGCTCTTGGATCAAAGCATTGTTCCACAACGGAAATAGTGTATAAATGTGAGAAATAACTATGAAGTGCAATAAGGACATTTGTTTTTGAACTACAGTAGTGGAATGGATTGTTTTATGCACTGTCCATCTACACAGTACAGCTGTACATGTACCACACATGACAGCAACAGCAACACTACCACTGTCCAGTTACACAGCTATGGTACCCTCCTACTGTTGTGTGTCACCTCCTCACCTGTGTATTGTGCTGTGGCTGTGAGTCAGCTCCTCACTGAGGGCCTCAATCTGCCTCTGTAGCTGTGCTCCGTCCCCTGCTCCCTGTCTGCCCACCTCCTGCAGTCTGCCTCCCTTCTCTCCCATCTCTCCCCGTAGCTGGGCCACCTCCTTCTTCAGGCGCTCCACCTCCCTGGCAGTGACAATAGGTCTACACTTGTTAGAATGCATATCCTGACACATTTTGGCATCCCAAATATCTGTTAAGTGTACTGTACACTTTACAGAACAAATATGATTAAAAACCTTACTATCCCACGTAGCGAACCTTACACACAGCGTTCATTAAAAAGTAACAAATAAAGTAATAACAAATAAATCATAATCACGACGAGAAAATTGCCTAAAACTGATGGAATCTAGTAAAAACTAAAAAAACATTTTTGACAGCCCACATGAATCCTATAATAATAATAATAATATATTTATTTGGTATATAGCGCCACATCCATAATCGTTCATGGCGCTTCACAACATATTACAATTGAAAAGCATAAAAAGATATATGTATACAAGACAAAGAATAGTGTTTTAAAATAAATGTAAAAAATATGTATAGATATATAAATAAATCAAATTAGTACCGTATTAAAAAGCGTAGCACTTTTAAATCAATAAATAAATTACATATTAGTTTTAAAAATACATAATAATTGGTCTAGTGTATAATTAAATCACAATGATACTGATAAACGACAGTATATGTATAATTATTATTAGTAATAAATAATCTAGTATATGTTAAAAAAAATTACGTAACAATAATGCCAATAAATAAGTGTATAATTATGTATGTATTTGATCCTGTACCTGAGTGCGTCCTCCTGGGCCCTGCCCGTGTCCCCAGGGCCTCTCCCCGCAGCACGCAAAGCCCTCATCTCCAGCTCCTTGCTCTGCACCTGCTGGCGGGCCAGGGCCAATTCACAGTTGCGCACACACAGGTCGTCCCTCAGGCCCACCACCAGCTGGTGCAGCGCCACCGACTCAGGCAGCGAACCACCAGGTGGCACCACTGAGCTGTCACCTTCGCCACCAGGTGGCGGCATCGTATTCACCGAGAAGGGCATTGCGTTGGGACCGCCGTAGTCTGTGGAAACACCTAGAGCAACGGAAAGTGTTTTTTACAAATTGTAAAATGTACACTGCAACTATTAAATACCAAACTACCTTTTTGTATTTGTTCAACATTTTAATTTTATTTGTATTTTATTTTGACACCAAATTCAGATTTTGCTGAAATCTTAGGCAGCTGGCAATAAAATTTAGGCAAACTGAATTTCATAGCAATTAAAGGCTTGTACAACCAATGAATAATATCACACATTTTTATGACATCATTTGTTCGCGCAGTACTAGATGTTGTTAGTGCCTTTAAGCAGGTTCTTAACCCAGAGACATGGGGCTTTACAAACGTTTCGAAATAAATAATAAAATATATATATGGCACATACTATTATTATGATTGGTAACGAATGCATTACTAAAGATCCAAGATGTTTAAAATAAATCAATATAAGTTTTAGACATGTAGTATAACAGTGTGTAATTGCATATGGTTATAAATGTTTGGAAACAATTGCTTACAGGCATTTCTCTTTGCCTTCTTTCATGTATTTTCATGGCTTTATAAATAGTATCCACGGTATCTTAACACTGAGAATTTCATAGTCATAATAAATACATAATAAATGATGACAAACATTCTGTACTTTGATTTCTGTCCAACTATTCCAATGAAACTACTCAAACTTCACATACATTGATTCGAACATGTGGAAGAAAAATAACTAAATAAAATCTCAGACTGAAAATGTCACTGTATAAATACCACATGGAATGCGCATAAGTTTAGAGATGTCAATTAATCGCTAGTCCCATGTCAATTAATCGTTAGTCCCCAACCGCGAAGAGAGCGCAGATGTCAGACTTACGTTGGCTTGCAGTGTTCATGTAAGTCAGTTGTGTCTGGAGTTGCTCTCGGAGCAGATCATTGTTGCGGATCGACTCCTCCAGACGGAGCCTCAGAACCCGGATCTCGTCCAAATGCTGCCCCAGAGTAAGCGAGGGCAAGTGCACGTTCTCGCGCAGTTCCAGTTCTTTCTGCAAGATGGCGTTCTGCTCCTTTGTCTCAGCCAGTTGTGCCTTCATGGTGGCCACTGGCATGGTGACAGTGTTGGTGTCAAGGCTGTGTGACACGTTCAATGGCATTGACATGTGGGGTTCCCGCATAATGCCGTTGTCATAGCTCGCTGGTATATGCCCGATGGTATCACGATGGTCAACCGATTCAAAATTGGTCAAGCGTGACGCGTCTGGACGCGCATCGGTGGACATCGTTGCATACGACCCTGCAAACAGGTCGTGGTTCATTGCATCGCTGACCCGCGACGGTGACCCCATTGTCGATGCGATCATATACTGTGTGAGGTCGCTGTGTTGCTGCGTGCTGATTGGCTGCCGTGCCAAGGTGTTTGTGCTGTTGCTTGATGTCCGGCTGTCGTTCAGCATGCACTCGGGACTTCCCAGCATGCCGTGTTGCAGCGACGACACCGTGTACATGCCGTCGGGCTGCTGTGTCCGGCTACGCTCCACCGAACTGTCCAATGAGACCCACTTGTGCTGCGGGAAGCTTTCAGTGGCGCCATCGTGTGGATGAACCTGATTCTGGCGACGGATGGCGGACTCCAGGGAAGCAGCGTGGGGGTTGGGAGACGGGTAAGGTTGGGAGGGAGGGATGAGGAGGGTGGAGTCTGACTGGGTCTCCTTCCCCAGCCACTCCACAGGGACGCCAGATCGCAGTTGGTCTATGATTGTGTTCCTTTTGTCCAGCTCTGCTCGCATCCTGTAACATATCACACCTTTATGGACCCACAATGTCCTTCTAGATACACCTGTACAAACTTACATAGAGTCCATGCACACATTATATATATATATATATATATATATATATATACATATATACATATATATAAATCAACACATTCATTTACATGTCAATACTATGTGCATATACATTTTAAAAACCATTGTTGACATATAAATTCACCGTTAGGCATGAGGGTCATTGCATATTTTCACAAATATCTGACTCCATCAATTCAAACTTCAGCCTGCATAAAAATTTCTTCACATAAAAATAACTTCCAGATAAGTGCCTCATGACCATAATCATTTGTAAAAAATAAAATTCTTATAGGTTTTCCACAACCAATATACAACTGTCCCTATCTGTCATTGTCAATTACCTATCACCACTGCCAATGTTACCTTCATAAATTGAATGAATCAGCAGACATACCCATACAAATACATGAGTACGCTGACAATCCCTACTTGACCCTAACCTCCAAAGGAACAACCAGACCATAATATCTCTTTTGAAACTGTCTAATAACATATACATGTCACATGTACCTGTCTATTGTTTCCAAAAGGCAGTACACAACCTCTCTCAATGACAAATGATTAGCTCCCATCGGCATCTCCCAATCTCCCAACCCTATCCCTCCTCCATTTCCCTGATCCGTAGTTTCCTCCCACTTTTCCCTGTCTTCCCACTCCGTACAATCCTTAACAATGTCCATCCCTGTGACTGACAGCAGTATCATCTGCTGCTCACAGAGAGAACATTTACTGTCTACAAATATGACATCTGTGTCCTCGTTATGTCGATCAGCTGATAAGACTGTGTGTGTTTAATCAACAGTCTGTGTTTAATCAACAGTCTGTGTATTTCCTAATCAGACTGACAACATGAAAGGGCTAATCCAAAGTGGTACTTGCATTTATGTGGATACAACAAACACGTATCATTTTACGAGTAGGTGATAACAGAAGAATTAATCATACCTGTCACCTGGCTGACAAATATCTGTCTGTGGACCGATAGCATATATGACAATATCATAATTTATAATTCTGTGAGAGGTAGAGAAACATGTTCAGTATTTACAATGGATATATGTGATCTGCCACAGCAAAATGAGTATTAATTTACAAAATTGGGAAACAAAGTTTTATAACTTTCTGGATTCCATTAAAATTAGACCTCATTTTTGGAAATATTTTCAGTAGTTTTTATTTATTGCAAAATATGAAGAAAACTTAAGTGACATTTAGAGAAAATAGGTTTATGATAAAAATGGAAAGAAAAATCCTAGACAACTATGGTTTTATTAGTTTTTAGTTACCCCATGGTAGTTATTTATCTGTTCAGAAAAAACTAACTTTATTTTGAAAGATGATTCTTCATATGGTATGAATTTCTGCCAAAATTAGAAAAGTCATAAAACATGGCTTAGTCAGCTATTTTGAGCTTGTGTGCAGGATAGGCCTGTATGACTCAGTACCCAGTAACAAAAGGGGAATCAGTTGTGGTGAGTAACTGTCAATGACATCATATCATATGACATCATTAAGAGCTGGATCATAAAATAATCATTAGGCATAATCACGAATGAAGGTTTATGGTGGGAATGTAACTTCACACAAATAAACTTTCAGTTCTTGCAAAGGGTGGATATAGTTACAGATGATTTTACAGCGACAGAAAGTTGACTCCGGAGTTTCGGCATAGCTGTTGGCCAATGTTGAGCAGTTTTAGGAATGGAAAAATGTTTGTGAAAGAGAAAGTAACTGACCGTTGCAGTTCTTGCGCGAGAGCCCCATCATCGTGGGGTGCTACTGACCCCTGTCCATCCTGGGTCGTGCTGGACACACCATCTGACAGTCTTGGACGTATTCCCTCTCTTGTACTCGACTTGACCTGCACCAAACAGAAACAACTGTAGGTGGACAGCACCAGCACTAGCACCAGCACTAGCACTAGCACCAGCACTAGCACTAGGGTCTCGGACCTCAGTTCCTTGTATAGACCCTGTGCTTGTATTTTAGTTCATTGTTGATGTACTTGGGTTTTTAAGTTTTAATGTGAAAGCCCCTGTACACTTCTGCCTAAAATGACCCAGGGCAGTAATATTTACAAGGAGATCTGCTGTCTGGAACATGGGAATGATGAACATAAAAGGGTAGTTAACTTGTCTTGCCTTGGCATTACTTTCAATAAAGCTAATTTTTCGATATCGGATGTTTTGTTCACCGATTTGTTCCACTCTCTACTTCCACGATGCTGTCAGAATGAGAAATACAGATTGCTTGCGTATCTCTACTCACTTCCTGTAAGCCGTTTGTTTCGCTGCTCACTCTCTCTGCCAGCAGATGGCGCTGCTGTGCCCTCTGCTCGTGCTCACTGATGACGCGCTGCATGTCGGTGACGCGTCGTTCAAGAGCCGTATTGCGTCGCTGCATTTCCGCCATCAGCTTCTCTGTGTCGGAGATCGCTTCCTCTGGCTCAGTGGCGACATACACGGACGCACTGTCAACACCGGAACACCACTGATGTATCATTAATCACTGTGTGCATTGCTATTATATCTACATAATTAAGCACAGATTTCTGATTTTGTAATTACACCTGGAGGCATAGAGGGTTGGGAGGATGGGCTGGTAGGGCTAATCGTGAGAGTGGTCATGGATGGGTTAATGACAGCTAATCTACTGCGTGACATTAAACAGTAACATCCAGCTATCGTACAATCATTTATGTAGAGGCGACTTTACTCCAAAAATTTAATAGATATCTTTTATTTTTGGGGTGACTTGGTTACTACAATTACATAATTCATGTTCAACGAATAAATTAAACTCAGTGGGCATATCTGATTTAATCAGGTCACATCTGTCGTTGCACAACAGAAGTATGGTTATCCGTCATAGTTTGTAATCATACTCTAGCTTTACAATTTAGCATTACACTGACGCAAGATATTTTTCCAATAAATCAGTCGATTAATCTAATTTCACTAATGTTACAATACATGAGAGGAAACTAGGTAATCTAGCCCGTTAATGGTAAAAGCTGTTTCCAATATACACCATAGCCAGGGGTAGAACTATCCACTAGTCTGCTAGTCCGTACACTAGTAAAGATAAGGGCGGACTAGTAAACCTGCCTAATAACTAGTCCGGTCAATGTCATCCACCCACCCTACATCAATCAATCAAGTCTGAAGTCACAGTGACCCTAACCCCAACACATCCACAGGCTGGGGGATGTAGCTAAATCTCTAGTCATTAAAATGTTGATAAGTTGTCCCCAGTGAGCAATTGGGTACAGCAGCTACCTTTTCTGAAAAATGATGACATAGCCACCAGCTATGAACTTGTCTGGGCACTAGTTGTAAGATTAACTGTTCTGTGATGTCTATAATTTTCTAGTGTGATATTTTTATTTTCCACTAATACAGTCCAGTAGAGCATTTTCTTCATAACACTGTAATGTAAGATAAATTTCCATAATTATTATAGAAAATTCATAATGGTAGGGTGGTACTACCGGTCAGTGGGTGCAATCGGCGTTCTTTTTCAATTGCGCAGGTTTTTTTAATACAGATCATACCTTCACTTTTTAATTAATATTTTTTTTATTTCTGTATTATTTCTTTGGTACCTTTATGAAAAGTGCATTGTTATTTAACTGGGGTTGCAACATATATTATTTTTTAGTTTTAAAACAAATTGGAATGACTTAAATCTGGATTGTTTTTTTTATAGTTTGGCAGACTAGTAAATGTTTATCTGTCTAGTAAAATGAATGTCAAAGTTCTACCCCTGATAACACATGACTATTATGGGATACCATGTCTAGCATCTGTATACATGATTACATAGCAAGTGTAGCACCAACAGAAGGATTGGCATTAACTAGTAACTAATGAGGTCCAATTAGAGCATGTTGCCTGTGTTCCCATGAGTCCTAACAAGACAGAGGTGTGACACAAGACAGAGGTGTGACACAAGACAGAGGTGTGACACAAGACAGAGGTGTGACACCAGACAGAGGTGTGACACAAGACAGAGGTGTGACACAAGACAGAGGTGTGACACAAGACAGAGGTGTGACACAAGACAGAGGTGTGACACAAGACAGAGGTGTGACACAAGACAGAGGTGTGACACAAGACAGAGGTGTGACACAAGACAGAGGTGTGACACCAGACAGAGGTGTGACACAAGACAGAGGTGTGACACAAGACAGAGGTGTGACGTACTATGTAGCAGCCTTGGTCTGGAGCTGCTGGAGCCGGAGCTGGGCCTCGCTGTACCTCTCCTCCTGCCTCTCCCCCAGCTGGCTGTGGTCAAGGCGGGAGTGGCTGTAGCTGCTGACCGCACTCACGTCCATCTCAGTGAGGTCATCCGCCGCCGTCTCTGACCACACATACACCACGTGTACAACATGTGTACAACACTTGTACAGAACATGCACAGTGCTTGTGCAGCACACAGGTCGTTTGTAAAGCATGTACAGTACATGTACAGTACTAGTGTGTATACAACATTTGTACAGCATATGTACAACATATAGTAACTCTCATACAGCATTTGTGCACTAATAGTAGCATTTTATGCAATACTTATTTAAACACTCATAGTACATCTACTACAGACATAAAACGCTCATACAGTGTGTATGTAAGGCACTTACACAAACATATATACATACAGTTATTCATGCATATATACAGGCACTGAGACAGACATACAGACAGAGACATACATATTGCACACAGAGAGGTTGGAATGATTGATAGGGATGGAGAGAGAAAGCAAAAAGATGTTTGGAGTTGGTAAGTATAACTGTGTGAATAGTAAGACAACCAGACATAGATGGTCAGCACATGATCAGAGGAAACAGGGCTCCACATTCACTCACGATACAATCATACTGTAAAATAAGAGAACCAACCAACCTGACCCGACCCGACCCGACCCGACCCGACATTATAAAAGATGAACCAACCTTCGAGTGTCATAGACAGGTAGCTGACGAGTTCACGTGTCTCATCAAGTTGACCTCTGAGGGCGCTGACCTGCATTGGGGTCAGGTCAAGGTGCTCGAAGCTGGTGTCGCTGGTGTTGGGGCCCAGCAGAGCCTCCATGAAGTTACTGAGAGACTCGAGACGACGCAGCAGTCTGTCTGTCAACTGGTGGTTGTCTCGTAGACGCAGCTTCAGTCTCTCCATCTCTCCAACCTGAGCCTGGCACATGTCATCAAAGTTGGCATCAATAGACCTATCCGTCACATGACCGGTTGTCTAGCAACAAGGTGCATCAAGCCTTCAAAATGGATACTGAAATGTATTTTGATATTCTGCAGCATGTTTTCTTGACATTCTGGCCCTAGATTTGTTATGATAAAATATAAAGCAAATTTGTTCAAGTGAAAGATGCATGCAGGAAGGTGGATTAGGCAGAATTAAATTGTGTCCTACTAGTAATGTGATGCATGTATGTTACTTATGTGAATATTGTTGATATGTTGTGCAACTGAAGTTAGTTTTATTTGTAGTTTTATTGGAGAAACTACAACATCACATAAAATTATTGGAAACTCAACACAATGTTACAGAAATTTTAGATCAACATCACACGTTAAACATGAGCAGGGTAACACACATGAAACAGGGAATGACCCACATAGTATGATAAAACGACACAACATTTTACAACAAACCTTTTTTTTAACATTAGTTGATGATACAACATAGTTCAGATTTTGGCCTTGTATGAAATAGAGCTGGGATACAAATTCCAAAATTGACAATAAGTTTAGACATACAGTGTAACTATAACCATCCATTAAAAAAATTCTCCAGAACCCTTTACATTGATGTACAACAAACATGCGTAACTCTTCCATCCACATAAGCAGATAGCCAAACTTTGGTGTGTCTTGAAAAAACTCAACACAAATTATGCAATTCACTGATCAAGCAGCATATTGATTATTTCATAGCTGAGTTAAACAAATTTAACACAATGTCAGTGAATGATAAATGCATCCAGTCGTTCAACCGTGACCTCTAGAATATAGTGTGTGAGAGGCAAGCGAGGCATGCAAAGTGAACATAAAAGCAACTATGACCACCAGAACTATGTTAAAGAGAGATTTTCCTTTTTCATTGTGACATGAAGTCATGTTAGATAGTGTACGCATTTTAATATACCAACTGCCCAAATATGTTACCAAAAATGTAATTACTTAAATTTAACAATTCAAGGTTTACAAAATCATGGCATTAATTGCCAACCTCGAACAATTGTGAGGAGTTTGTAAAGCTACATAAGAGGATCAGTATGCTGACATTCTGGCTTCAGACATCCTGCTTTAAGCAAACAAACTGGTTCGCCTAAATACACATAAATTAATAATTAAAATCAATAAAACAAATTTTGGCAGCCAAACTGTTGTAATATAGATTATTCTGACTGCGTAACATGATGCCACAATAAAAACAAATGGAAAACCTCTCCCTAAGTTAACACACAATCAAAAGCATGCGGCTATATACAGCATCTATCATGCAGTGGCAGAAGTGGCTCTAACATAAGTCAGGAAAGCAATATTATTACTGATTTGATGCCCACCGAACACTGTCGAAAACTTAGGCAATTGCATTCTCCCTTTGTTGCCCACAATGTCTGTGAGGAGAGACAACAAGCTACTTGGCCCTTCTGCCTCGTGTCTGCCAGGAAAATAAGACCTCATAAAGGGAGCAAATGTGTCGTGGGTAGTGAACTCCCACGGCTGACCATAGTCAAGAACGACCACAATCTTAGAAGTCACTTCCATTCCCAGTGCATAAACTGAAAGTACAACTGCTACAAATAACCTAAATCTTGCTATCCCATCTGGGCAATGAGGAGTATTTATTAAATACAGTTAGAAATATGTCTCTGAGAAAACATAACAGTCATTCTTGGACACAATTCTAACAAGATTCCCCAATTAAACTTAATAACTTCTTCTGCCGCCATAAATGTCATCACTTCAGTCTTGCCACCAAGAGATTGGTTAAACAAATCCACGTGCATGTGGCATGCCCCATCAAAATCATAATCTGATGTTATGTTGTGAGTCACAGTTAGTATGTTGTCTAGTAGACAAATCACACACGACAATTAACTGGAGACATTGTCAGACGAGGCACACGTCTACATCATCTATTAGACAGATCACACAGGACGAGTGAGATGTGACAGGTGGAGACGGCGGTACACACAACCTACCTGCACGTCATCTCTCTCAGCCTCCGCATCCAACACCCGCATCTCATCACCTCCCATCTCCTCCTTCGCAACTCGCAGAGACTCCACCTGACTCCGCAGCTCCTCTTCTTCACTCCGCATCGACTCCACTTCGTTCTTCATTTTCTCCTCCTGGTAACCAAGCATCTCCAGGCGACCTCTGACCTCCTCCTCGTGCCTCCTCATTGACTCCAACTGGTTTCTCAGCGACTCAATTTGAGTTGTCAGACCTTCTTCCCTCTCTCCAAGTGACCCCACCTGACTTGCCAACTCCTCATTTCCCGCTTTCAGGGATTCCATCTGAACCTTCAATTCTTCCTGATCCTTCCCCAGCGACTCCAGCTCGTTCAAAAGCTCGGCTTTCTGGTCTTTCAGCGACACCAGCCGATGACTTAAGTTGCTCTCTCGCCCCGTCAGTATCAGCACGGAGGTCTTCAGTGTGTCTTCTTTGTCTTTTGCATCTTTCACCTGACTCGCCAGTTGGTGTTCTTGGTCTTTCAGTGATTCCAGCTCGCTCTTCAGTTTGTCTCTGTCATCACTCAGCAGCTGAATCTGCCCTTGCAACTCGTTCTCTTCATCTCTTAACACCTCGGTGTGTTCCTGCAACTTGTTTCCTTCGTCCTTAATCAAGTCAATCCCATTTTGCAACTTCTTTTCTTCCTGTATCAGTAACTGAATCTGACCTTGCAAGTTCTCTTCTTCATTTCTTAGCAACTCACGATGATCTTGCAACTTCCTTTCTTCATCCTTCAGCAACTCAGTTGCATCTTGCAACTTTCCTTGTTCATATATCAGCAACTGGATCCGACCTTGCAACTCGACTTCTTCATCTCTCATCGACTTAACCTGCCCTTGCAAGTTGCTCTTCTCGTCACTCAACACCAGCATCTGTTGCTGGTAGTTCTCTACCTCGTGGTACAACTCCACGTGTTGTTGTTTCAACTCCAGCAGCTCCACTTCATAGTGCTTCAGGGACTCCACCCGACCATCGATGTCTTCTTCTTCACCTTTCAACTGCTGGACATCAACCTTCAGCTGCTCCACCTGACCTCTGAGTTCCTCTTCGAGCCTCTCCATCTGCTCCATGTTACTCTTCACCTGATCCTCCTGCAGCCTCATCTGCTCCATCTGTTGAGCAAACTCCTCCTTCTCTGTCTTCACCTTCTCCATCTCTTCCTCAGCCTCTTCCTTCTGCTTCTTCACCCCACTCAGCTTCTCCTGTGCCTCTCCTAGTTCATCCTTCAGCACCTGGACTTCGTCCTGGAGTCCTGCCTCCTTGTCTTTGAGCTCCTCCACACAGCCAGTGAGCTCCAGTTTGTATATCTCGAGCTCCGCCACATGCCCCACGAGCTCCTCCACGTAGACCTCCTGCTCCCGCCCGTCCCCTCCCTTCATCTCCTCCAGCTTCATGCGGAAGAGCTCCACCTCACAATTGAGCTCCTGGTTGTGCCAGCGGAGCACCTGCTCCTGTCTCTTCCATTCCTCCCTCAGCTCCAGCATCTCCTCCACCTTACCCTCCAACTCCTGGTCATGACGCGTCAGGTCGTCCAGCTGACATGTCATCGCGTCGAGCTCGCTCCTCAGTCGTGTCAACTCCACCTCAGGCAGTTCGCCCATTTCCGACTGGGACGTCGTCATGGCAACTGGTTGAGGACCGTCACCATTGAGTTCGATGCTGCACTGAGCGACGACAGTCTCGGTTAATACCCGCTCCAAGTTACGAACGTTGGTGTCAAATTTAGAGGCGACACCTAGTGGCGACCCGGCGATGTCATCGTTTGACCTCATATTCAGCTTGTCAGTGCCGTTGACGTCAATTGTTTCGATGTCAGACATCTGCAGGAGGGCATCGGAGGAGGACGACCGAGCGATGAGGAGGCTGGGGGATGTAGCGAGGATGCCGCCTTCTTCTTCCCGCTGACCAGGCCGGCTAGTGGACGCCAGCATTGACCCCTGGTCAAGGCTGCAGTGACTACAGCTGCGGCTGACATTGAGCGGCAGTGACAGCGAGGGAGACATGAGACTCGAGTCGCTGTGGCTGCGGACAGGGTTGCTGGGCATGAGGCCCGCGTCGTGCAGCAGCCCGCGGTAGTACTTCATCTTCCGCGTCTGGTTACGAACCGTCGCTTCTGTCGACGCCAGCTTATCCTGCATTGACAGGTAACTGTGCTGTAGCGTCAGCCCACTGACGCCGACAATGGGCACGCAACACATTCATCCCATCCCCACAGTCTTAGCCTTTTTAGAACAAAATATCTGCAGAATTACCATCCATGTGACAACACACAGCATTAAGAAAAATCCAGAAATTATCCCTGTAAATCTGTTGATTATAATAATTTGTCTCCATCACAGGAAAACGTGTCACTTTAATTTGTTCTCATTCAACTTCTGTTTAAGGGAATGACATTTCAGTTTTGGGGGGAGTGTATACCTGGCAGATATTTTGCTATGTGCGTGTTTGCGTTCCATAAGCTGACATGTGCAATCAACCATGCAGTAGGTGGACATGCGAATACACATTCGTAGCAGCATGCAGCGTGTGCACCAGTCACCCCATCTCTCCTAGGGCAATGCAACACCCATCATGCACACCACACCACACCGAACAGAGCTAACAAAGCATGCAGTCTCAATGAAGACCCCATTAACCAATATTTTATCATTAGCACAAATTATATGTAAAAATTACCAAATTGTAACGCTCTGCTGTTAGTGCATAATTCCTATCTGACTGATTGGAAATAAATCCATAGCTTAAACAAACTAATAATTCCATTAGCGAAACAGGACTGGTTTCATTGGTTACATAAATAATGTCACAATTGAGCCAGCAATGACACCTGCTACTCAGAAAAGATACATTAAAAATATCTTAAAAGAATTATATGGGAATTCAATGTGACAGACAGGTCCAAGTACCGGTTGTGTGAACATCGACCAAGACTGATCTCAGTGGTTTAATCTCAGTAGTTTCATAGGAACGTTTTCACTGTCTATCCCAGGACACATACTGGGACACGTTCACTGCTGTACCATGGACACAAATGCTCTATTTGAAGTTGGTGCTCCACACATTTAAAGGCATTGTGTTTAAGAATGGGTTTCTCCATGAACTCTTTATCCCACGACCACACCACAGAACCACAGAACCATGTCATCAACATACCTTTGCATCATCCAACTGCTGTCTCAGTGTCTCTGTCTGCGCCTGCAGGGTCCGCTGTATGGCCGTCTCACTTGCCGCAAGAGTCTGCACGGCTTTGTCTGCCACGGAGTAACCCACCATCACACGCCCCGTCTGGGCGAGGTGGTGGGGGTGTGAGGTGTCTTGCAGCACCGTCGAAGCAGCATCAATGGCACCGTTGGTGTGTGACCCTTCATGACCTTTCTGCGATGTCACGGTTGAGGTGACTGCCTGATTAGGAGCACTGTGGGAGCCACCCTGTGATGTTGTTGTGATACCCCCCTGTGAAGGCCCCATGGGTGAGGAAACCCTTTGTGGAAGCCGTGTTGCTGTTGATACTCCTTTTGGAAACCCTTCTGCATAAGATACCCCTTGTGGATGCTCTCCTGCAGTTGATACATATTGTGGCAACCCTCCTTCAGGAGATACCCCTTGTATAAACCCTCCTGAAGTAGATACCCCTTGGGGCAATGCTCCCGCAGTAGATACCCCTTGTATAAACCCTCCTGCAGTAGATACACCTTGGGGCAATGCTCCCGCAGTAGATACCCCTTGTATAAACCCTCCCGCTGTAGATACCCCTTGTGGCAACCGTCCTGCAATATATACCCCTTGTGGCAACCCTCCTGCAGTTGATACCCCTTGTGGCAACCCTCCTGCAGTTGATACCCCTTGTGGCAACCCTCCAGCAGTATATACCCCTTGTGGCAATCCTTCTGCAGTAGATACCACTTGTGCAAACCCTCCTGAGGTTGATACCCCTTGTAGAAACCCTCCTGCAGTGGATACCCCTTGAGGAAACCCTCCTGTAGTATATACCCCTTGTGGCAACCCTCCTGCCGTATATACCCCTTGTGGCAATCCTCCTGCCGCATATACCCCTTGTGGCAACCCTCCTGCTGTGGATACCCCTTGTGGAAACTCTTCTGTAGTGAATACCCCTGCGGGCAGACCTGTTGCTTGGGAAACCCCTTGGGGCAGCCCTGTTGCTTGGGAAACCCCTTGGGACAACCCTGTTGCTTGGGAAACCCCTTGGGGCAACCCTGTTGCTTGGGAAACCCCTTGGGGCAACCCTGTTGCTTGGGAAACCCCTTGGAGAAATCCTGTTGCTTGGGAAACCCCTTGGGGCAATCCTGTTGCTTGGGAAACCCCTTGGGGCAGCCCTGTTGCTTGGGAAACCCCTTGGGGAAATTCTGTTGCTTGGCAAACCCCTTGGGGCAACCCTGTTGCTTGGGAAACCCCTTGGGGCAACCCTGTTGCTTGGGAAACCCCTTGGGGCAACCCTGTTGCTTGGGAAACCCCTTGGAGAAATCCTGTTGCTTGGGAAACCCCTTGGGGCAATCCTGTTGCTTGGGAAACCCCTTGGGGCAGCCCTGTTGCTTGGGAAACCCCTTGGGGAAATTCTGTTGCTTGGGAAACCCCTTGGGGCAACCCTGTTGCTTGGGAAACCCCTTGGGGCAACCCTGTTGCTTGGGAAACCCCTTGGGGCAACCCTGTTGCTTGGGAAACCCCTTGGGGCAACCCTGTTGCTTGGGAAACCCCTTGGAGAAATCCTGTTGCTTGGGAAACCCCTTGGGGCAATCCTGTTGCTTGGGAAACCCCTTGGGGCAATCCTGTTGCTTGGAAAACCCCTTGGGGCAACCCTGTTGCTTGGGAAACCCCTTGGGGAAATTCTGTTGCTTTGGAAACCCCTTGGCAAAATCCTGTTGCTTGGGAAACCCCTTGGGGCAGCCCTGTTGCTTGGGAAACCCCTTGGCAAAATCCTGTTGCTTGGGAAACCCCTTGGGACAAAGCTGTTGCTTGGGAAGCCCCCTGGGGCAAACCTGTAGCTTGTGAAAACCCTTGGGGCAAACCAGTTGCTTGGGAAACCCCCTGGGGCAAACCCGTAGCTTGGGAAACCCCCTGGGGCAACCCTGTTGCTTGGGCAACCCCTTGGTGCAAACCTGTTGTTATGGAAACCCCTTGGGACAAACCTGTTGTTTGGGAAACCCCTTGGGACAAACCTGTTGTTTGGGAAACCCCTTGGGACAAACCTGTTGCTTGGAAAACCCCTTGGGACAAACCTGTTGCTTGGGAAACCCCTTGGGGCAACCCTGTTGCTTGGGAAACCACTTGGGGCAATCCTGTTGCTTGGGAAACCCCTTGGGGCAATCCTGTTGCTTGGGAAACCCCTTGGGGCAATCCTGTTGCTTGGGAAACCCCTTGGGGCAATCCTGTTGCTTGGGAAACCCCTTGGGGCAATCCTGTTGCTTGGGAAACCCCTTGGGGCAATCCTGTTGCTTGGGAAACCCCTTGCTGAAACCCTCCGGCAGTAGATACCCCTTGTGGAAACCCTGCCATGGTGGTACCCCCTTGTGGCAAACCTCCCGCAGTAGATACCCCTTGTGGCAACCCTCCTGCAGTAGATACCCCTTGTGACAACCCTCCTGTAGTATATACCCCTTCTGGCAACCCTCCTGCAGTATATACCCCTTGTGGCAACCCTCCTGCAGTAGATACCCCTTGTGACAACCCTCCTGCAATATACACCCCTTGTGGCAACCCTCCTGCAGTAGATACTCCTTGTATAAACCCTCCTGCAGTAGATTCCCTTTGTGGCAACCCTCCTGCCGTAAAATACCTTTGTGGCAACCCTCCTGCAGACCCCCCCTGTGCAGCCCTAGCCTCAGCAGTCACCCCATCTGTCTGGTTCACCTCCAGCTGGTGCATGCGAGTGCGTGCCTGCTCCAGGGCCATGGTGAGTTGATTGATCTCTTGTGCCATCTCTGTCACCAACTCAGGCGTCACCTTCACATTGCTCAGGGCCTCAACCCTCGTGACACCGTCAAGTCTCGACACATTGGCGCCCGAGTCTGACAGTCTCGCGAGACTTGGCTCCGTGTCATCACCATACGACGTGGCACTATTGCTGGGCCCATCGGTTACCTTGCCGCGTCGTGATGTCGACGTCATGTTGTCGCTCTTGCTAGTGACGCAACTGACAAGATCGGTGTATGCTGGCTTCCGTGTCAACGCCACAGCGTTTAAGTCGGTGACGTTCTCCACGGGGATGTCACCGTCGTGATCAGTGCGCTGGTTCATCACCAGGTTCAGCTGGTTCCGCAGCTCTTCGTTCTGACTCCGACTGAGCCTCAACTCGCGCTTCAAATACGTGATTTGTTCATCGACGTCGTCCGTCGGCATGACGCCGTGGTCAGACTGGTACGACAGCAGCGACATCGCCGACGACTCGGGGAACGAGCTCGCCATGGCGTGGTCGTCCGCCGCTGAGGTGATGTCGGTGGTCGTGGCGCCGACGCCACCGCCGCGAGTCTGTGACGTCTGTTGACTGAGTCGCGCCTGCAGAGAGCTGTTCCAGCGCTGACTCTCCTCCAACTGGGTCCGCAGCGACTCTATCTGCCCCGCACTGCCCTCACCCCCGACTGACGCCCCGACACACTCACTTGACGCGTCACCGGTGCGTTTATCGAGCCGCGCCCGCAGTGCGTGGTTGTGGCTGATGTCGGCCTCCAGTTGTCGACGTAGAGACTGGACCTGCTTCACTTCTGTCTCCAACATCTCTGCTGTGGAGCTGCGAAACACAAACCTTTTTAGAGGAGTGTCTCTGTATGTTGCTGCATGGACACTGTCAACTACACTGATAAATATATAATTATGATAATATATAATTTATATAACTAATTTGTTTATTTTAAAAATAATCATAATAATAATTTTATTATTATACATTATTTAACTTTTTTCTTTATACTTAATATGTAAAATATACATTTAATATTTATATACCTATTAATAATGGATAGGTAATCTTTTACTTATATATTTTATATATACTTTATATTATGTTTTACTTATGTATAATAATATGCCTTTTATGTTTTAGTAGTTCAGGATGAATTATTTTAATAATTGAATTAAACAGTTTTGTATTACATCAAGCTTTATTTTGAGTTTATGTGTGTGTGTGTGTGTGTGTGTGTGTGTGTGTGTGTGTGTGTGTGTGTGTGTGTGTGTGCGTGCGTGCGTGTTAATATAAGCTTAACTTTGAATAGTTTTATAATACAGCATTATCTGATAAGAAAATGTATCCTTATTAAATTTGTTATTTCAAATTCGGCCTAAGAACCAATCCTAATATAGATCCATTCATTCAAACCTCCACCATTTGGACACTTAAACCTTAAAACCCCCATTTCAGTAGGTAAACTTATCCATGTGGTGTGTCCCCCCAACTCACCCTAGTGTAGGGTCGGCGTCTGCCACCCTGCGGATGCTCTCGTAGATGTCAGCCTCTGCCTCAAGGACAGCCTTCAGCTTCTGGGTCTCCAGCAGACAGTCCTCAGCCACCTAAAGCAGCAGTGATAGCTACAGACATTGACTGATGCCTCCTGGAGCCTGGACGGCAGCACAATACAGTTTATTCACTCACAGTACAGTGTATTCACTCACAGCATCCACTGAAGTGTAATTGGAAGAACTACATGCATTGACAGATGCTTCCTGGAGCTTAGACACCATTACAGTATTCACTCAAGTGGAACTGGAGGAGCTATAAAACAGCTACATGTGTAGGATCATCAACAATGTGGTGACCAAACTGCAAGCCATCTAGGAATAAAATGTTGACAGACACACACCTCACCTCACACGACATGCAAACACACACAAATACCTCACACACAACACAACATGCATACACACAATTCACCACACAGCGCGCACACTCCACACCACGCATACGCCACACATATGCCACACAACGCACACGCCACGAACATGCCACGCACACAACGCCATGCACACGCAACGCCACATATATGCCACGCACATGCAATGCCACGCACACGCCACTCCACACACATGCCACGCAACACCACAACACACCATATCAGAACACACACACCACCTCACCACAATACAAGTATATATAAACACGCCTCACCACACCACACCACATGCATACATACACTTCACCACTTGCTACACCAGGCCACAACACACCACATCACACACACACACACCACCTCACAACGCAAGACATGCATATATAAACACACCTCACCACATCACACGCACCACACAACATCACCTCAGCCTGCCTGGTGTCAGACACTGACCTGAGCGTCTGTGTCACTGCCCACTGTGGTCTGTGTCCTCTTGGGGGAGCCGGGCCTCTCAAGTTCACCCGCCAGTAGGTCAGTCGACCCTGACTTGCGGTCAAGCAATGCATCACTGGTTGAGTGACCATTCAGTTCAAAGGTGAGTTGTCTCGTCAATTTGTGCTGAAAACACAACAACACAAGCAATCGAGAGGAAGTCCTACAACCTAGTTGTGCCACTGATTAATATTAGAGTCTGATGATGCAACCGTTAAATATAAAATTAAAAAAAGTTAAAAAGGTTAAATATAAAACTTGTCAGTAGCGATCATATTCAATCTAATACACCTAATACACGCGGGAGTGTTTGCATTTCAGCAAATTTTCCAAAATGATTGTTCTCTCATGAATGTCACTGTAACACCGCAATGTCAGTACGACTTCTAAATTCTAAACGATAATCCACCTCTGACGTTATGTGTGTAATTGTGTATGTTATATTTTATTTTTATTTATTTTTTATTACACAATTACAACTTTAATTTTAAAATTATATTATAGATTTGTTTTGTATTTTATTATGATTAATGTTTACATACTGTTTTAATAATGATTTTATTTGTATTTTTATTTCTCTACTCTGTATTTTATATTTTATGATGACGAACGCTGCAACACGAATTTCCCGGTTCAGGACAATAAAGTTTTTTTGTATTGTATTGTATTAGTAATAATCGTCAGAAATTTACATTTTTTATATATTTTGAAAAAATATGGAATCAGAACCACTTGAGGATTGCCAAATCAGTGAATCATCCAACATATTAAAGTGCATTGTGGGTAACTATTAACAAACTGTGCAAAGACGGAGTATGATGGAAGGGTAATGTCTAGATTTTTATTTATACTTAGTCACTCTTATTGTTATGTGGTTCCCACATTGCACACATATTTATGAGTTGGATTAAATGCACATCACATATTCTTACATAGTTTAGATGTGCACATTATTCAGAATTGTTTAATTTTGCGACAATGTTATTATTCTATCTTATTATTTATTATTATTTAAGTCTCTTAAATTGATTATGATCGCTTTCACAAACATGATTGACCATAATCACCGATACCATCACCACAAGGACATTGGCATGAACACACCTTGACTAATGAGTGGACACAAACACACACACACACACGCTTTAGTACACAACCAATTAGACAACACACTCTACAACAAAGGGTTACTGAAATGAAATGGTTAAATGCTTGCAGACAACCTGTGTTTTGCAACGGCATATGTAGGAATCTGGACGGGCAAACGGGGGGTGGGAGTGGGGGTGGGGGTAAGAGGTAGGGGGATTGAGGGGTACGGCAAAGGTTGTGTTATTTGGGGTAGGTTACATGTAGGTTACATGTGTATTAACTACCATTATAGACCTGAGTCAAAGTGGATCCATGCCTTCCTCTAAATATGCCTTTGGTTTCACACCACACAACACATGACCCAGTTTTATAATTATGTACAGAGAACAAACATATTCAGAACCATATTAAAGTTATTACATTTACTGACCATTTACTATGCATGTGTGTGTGTGTGTGTGTGTGTGTGTGTGTGTGTGTGTGTGTGTGTGTGTGTGTGTGTGTGTGTGTGTGTGTGTGTGTGTGTGTGTGTGTGTGTGTGTGTGTGTGTGTGTGTGTGTGTGTGTTAGACCATTCAGTTAAATTATATACATCCATTATACAAATTCACTTCAAGTTATAACTCAACTCCAAATTAGAAAAAAAGTAGAACACATTGGAAACAGATAAGGCTGTTATAATTTAAACGTCACATTAACTGTTCTCTAGCAACCCTTCTGGGAGTGAACAAAACATCTCTTTACTTGCACGAAACACTCTAAACAGAAATATGATATGGGGGACACGTTTTCATCAAATACAAAATCCAGCATGCACAGTACTGATGGCAGCAGTGATTTCGCCCCCGAATCTCTTTGTACAGATCATGACAACACCTCTACTGTCTAACCCCCGTCACAGTGCACCGTGTTCCATCTTCAAAAAGGCACACGTTTCTACCCCATGCGTTCCTGTATGTACATGTGTTGTCACACCCACTTACAACTCTACGACGTGCGAATGTCTCAGCTGTGAGACTCCGCATCAAAGCCTGTGCATTCACCAGAGGTAGAGTCAAAAGTTTTATATAGCACAGTTATTACAACTGCTAAACCTGCTTTACACTTGGTGAGTTGATCACTTGAAACCTTCTTGACTTCTCTGGGAAGCACTCAGTT
The DNA here is from genome assembly GCA_964017155.1 of Oasisia sp. SBJ-2009. NCBI lineage: Eukaryota > Metazoa > Annelida > Polychaeta > Sabellida > Siboglinidae > Oasisia > Oasisia sp. SBJ-2009. The sequence continues at coordinate 34,571,108 of OZ024859.1, forward strand.
AAGCTGCCAATATTGTGTGAGGACTATCGTGAACTGATGCAACATTACGCGAACATAATAGCCCGTGCTTTGGAATGGCAGCAAAAAGAATACAAACTGGGTTCTTTTGATTGAGGCTTCAATCTCGTAATCAGTAATCACCGTAGCAATTATTTATCCTTGAATACATTGTCAAAGCAATTGCAATCTGGTACAATTTTATTTTGAGAAAAACCCAACTTAATTGAAATGTTGAAGTTAGTATTACCCAGCACACATGTGCATACACAAGAGTCAAGTTGTGCTGTACCCAAAACAGATGCATATATCAAGTGTTTCCCGTGACACCCAAAGGCTAAAAGTCCTGTGAGGTTACCATATGATACATCTCATGATAGCGCTATCTATGTAGCTGGTTTGACAATTTGCTTTTAGGGCCACGTCATTAGCAACAGTCCCCATTGCAGATGTCATTACCTCAGTTTTTGAGGCAACTTCTTTCTCCGCCGCGTCCAGTTCGACTCGGGGGACAGTGTCAAAGTCTCGCTGATCAGCCTTTGAGTGCAACTGTTCAATCATGTCTGAAACAGGGTGCTTCAATTCATATACACTTATCAATGTATATATACATGCACAATAGCAAATATTGACGCCAAACAAATTTATTTAAATGTATGAAATATTAGAAGTATATAAATGTAGCTAAACCTTCATTACATTTATTGTCATTACAAATTTATGTGACTCCTACGAGAGCAACCACTTATTTATTGTTTATCTTTATATCGTGCATAGGGTCATTTTTGTGATCATTTATTGGTTATTTTTTATATGTGACACCATTTACACTCAATTTGTAGGCATAACTGACAATATGTATGGTGTTGGAAGACCTTTTTTACCCGTCCACCACCCGCACACCCATATTTCTACACGTCCATAATGGGTTTTACTTGTCCAAATGATGGGCGGACTGGTTTCTGCATTAAGCTATGCTGACAACCCTGACAAGCGAGTTAAACAGATAACAAAATGTCAAACTCCGCAAAAAGTTGGACTCTCAACAAATCAAGTACTTCCTTATCCACCTGCTATTAGCGTCACTGCTCCAGACGACAAACTCTGATGCATTGTGGGTATCTTACCGTCTTTGTTCATCAGTTGGTTCTTCAGCTGTGACACTTCATCCCTGAGCTCCTGTAGTGCAGCAATTTTGTCAGCAGATGGCGCTATGGTGCCACTGTCGAGTGACGCGGACCCGTGAACCTGGTGGAACAACTTGTCCTTCTCTCGTCCACTCACCACCAGGGCCTGTAACCATGACGACGGTTGGCTCAACGGTTAAATACAAAACTTGTCAGTAGCGATCATATTCAATCTAATACACCTAACACACGCCAGCATGTTTCATTTCGGCAAATTTTGCAAGATGACTGTTTTCTCATGAATGTCACTGTAACATGTATCATTAGCAATAATTGCAAGAAATTTATATTTTCGATACATTTTGAAAAAATACGGAATCAGAACCACTTAATTAAGCACTGCCAAATTAGTGAATCATCCAACATATTATTATCATAGTGCATTGTGGGTAACTGTTAACAAATTGTGCAAAGATGGAGTATGATGGCAGAGTAAAGTCTAGAATTGTATGTATACTTAGTCACTCTTATTGTTATGTGGTTCCACAATGGACACATATTTATTAGTTGGATAGATTACACACCACATATTCATACATAGTTTGGATGTGCACATTATTCAGAATATGTTTAATTTTGCGACAATGCCATTATTTTGAAAGGTTCTTGAATTGATTATGATCGCTTTCACAACATGATTGACCATAATCACTTATACCATCACCATGACACTGGGATGACTTCTCAGTTGACAAAACAAGTTGGCTTACCAAATGACAGAAGGTTTTGATACTATTTTACATGGGTGTTATATTTGTATGCATTCTTAAATAGTATACCTGCAGTTCAGTTATGCGTATAGCATCATGTACGGCAGATATTGCTGCAACTACTATTTTAAGCAAACCACAGACGGGCATGTGTTACATGTCATACCTCAATAGTGCGGTCTTTCTCGCTGAGAGCAGCCCTCATCTTCTCCTGTTGGTGCTGGTGGTCATCCTCCATCCGGGCCATGCGACTCTCAGTCCTCTGTCACAAACACTCAACGCTGTACATTGACACTCTCAGTCCTCTGTCACAAACACTCAACACTGTACATTGACACTCTCAGTCCTCTGTCACAAACACTCAACACTGTACATTGACACTCTCAGTCCTCTGTCACAAACACTCAACACTGTACATTGACACTCTCAGTCCTCTGTCACAAACACTCAACACTGTACATTGAGAGTCTCAGTCCTCTGTCACAAACACTCAACACTGTACATTGAGAGTCTCAGTCCTCTGTCACAAACACTCAACACTGTACATTGAGAGTCTCAGTCCTCTGTCACAAACACTCAACGCTGTACATTGACACTCTCAGTCCTCTGTCACAAACACTCAACGCTGTACATTGAGAGTCTCAGTCCTCTGTCACAAACACTCAACACTGTACATTGAGAGTCTCAGTCCTCTGTCACAAACACTCAACGCTGTACATTGACACTCTCAGTCCTCTGTCACAAACACTCAACGCTGTACATTGAGAGTCTCAGTCCTCTGTCACAAACACTCAACACTGTACATTGACACTCTCAGTCCTCTGTCACAAACACTCAACACTGTACATTGACACTCTCAGTCCTCTGTCACAAACACTCAACACTGTACATTGAGAGTCTCAGTCCTCTGTCACAAACACTCAACACTGTACATTGAGAGTCTCAGTCCTCTGTCACAAACACTCAACACTGTACATTGAGAGTCTCAGTCCTCTGTCACAAACACTCAACACTGTACATTGAGAGTCTCAGTCCTCTGTCACAAACACTCAACACTGTACATTGACACTCTCAGTCCTCTGTCACAAACACTCAACACTGTACATTGACACTCTCAGTCCTCTGTCACAAACACTCAACGCTGTACATTGACACTCTCAGTCCTCTGTCACAAACACTCAACACTGTACATTGACACTCTCAGTCCTCTGTCACAAACACTCAACACTGTACATTGAGAGTCTCAGTCCTCTGTCACAAACACTCAACACTGTACATTGAGAGTCTCAGTCCTCTGTCACAAACACTCAACACTGTACATTGAGAGTCTCAGTCCTCTGTCACAAACACTCAACACTGTACATTGAGAGTCTCAGTCCTCTGTCACAAACACTCAACACTGTACATTGAGAGTCTCAGTCCTCTGTCACAAACACTCAACACTGTACATTGAGAGTCTCAGTCCTCTGTCACAAACACTCAACACTGTACATTGAGAGTCTCAGTCCTCTGTCACAAACACTCAACACTGTACATTGAGAGTCTCAGTCCTCTGTCACAAACACTCAACACTGTACATTGAGAGTCTCAGTCCTCTGTCACAAACACTCAACACTGTACATTGACACTCTCAGTCCTCTGTCACAAACACTCAACACTGTACATTGAGAGTCTCAGTCCTCTGTCACAAACACTCAACACTGTACATTGACACTCTCAGTCCTCTGTCACAAACACTCAACACTGTACATTGAGAGTCTCAGTCCTCTGTCACAAACACTCAACACTGTACATTGACACTCTCAGTCCTCTGTCACAAACACTCAACGCTGTACATTGAGACTCTCAGTCCTCTGTCACAAACACTCAACACTGTACATTGACACTCTTAGTCCTCTGTCACAAACACTCAACACTGTACATTGAGAGTCTCAGTCCTCTGTCACAAACACTCAACACTGTACATTGACACTCTCAGTCCTCTGTCACAAACACTCAACGCTGTACATTGAGAGTCTCAGTCCTCTGTCACAAACACTCAACACTGTACATTGAGAGTCTCAGTCCTCTGTCAAAAAGACTAAACACTGTACATTGAGCTACACAAACAAAACTCTTTCTTGAGCCAAACAGACTCATCAGTTGGTGTATCGAACATCTACTTTTAATGGTCAGAAATAGTTTTAAAACGAGGCATAACATGACACCGATTTTACAAACCTTGTCACTTTTACCAAGCTCTAACACATACATCACATATATGAGGGCTATTAGCTATTAGTCAGATATAATTCTGTACCAGTTTTAGATTTATCCAACATGTGTCATTTAGTGTGCGAACGATTTAAACAGAAGCGATTCAAGTCAATCACAGACACTAGGTTTTTATATTGTTCAATGGCAAACCAGTGTCATTTGAGGAATTTCTTTATTTAATACTGATCAATTTTATTTGTTTCACTGTTTCAGCTGTGCTAATGACAGTCACTGATATGGTCCATAGAAATGGTAATATTAGTTAATCTAGCGCTGGTTGTGCCTCTCCAAGTTCTACCTGTCTTATCAGTTGTAATTATCCACCGTAGCAAGTCATATGCCAGTCTTGAAGGCAGGTAAACCCCTATGTGTATATCTAATCAGGATTAAAGGTAAGTTCAAAACAGAATCGACAGCAACTTAAATGACATGGTCCAGTAACAAATAACTTGGACAATGTCAGTTGTAGCCTACCAGAGTAGGGGTAGAGAACCATCAACGCTGCAGAAAACTACCATGGCTGAGATGAACTGCATGAAGAGGGATAAAAGACAGTTCAAAGGAAGGGGAAAAACGGTGGGAATGAAACTGCTGATGGGGTGCAACGGAGGACACCGGCAGGACAATAGACCTGGCTCATGTAGAAGGGAACCACAGCAGGGAGACCAGCTGGGTGCAGCATTCTACCTGGACGTCAAGGTCTCTCTTCTTCAGCTCCGACTGCACACTCTGGATACGTCGGTTGAGTTCCGCACTCTCACTACACATCTTCTCATGCAGCGTCTACAAGCATAATCTCTTTACACGGTCTGTGTGTGGGTGGGTGTGTGTGTGTGTATGTGTGAATGAGTGAGTGAGTGAGTGAGTGAGTGAGTGTATGAGTGTTTTTTTATGTGTGTGTTTGTATGGGTGTGTATACTGTGCAGCGTGTACATGCGCTGGTATGAGTAAATATATGCATGTTCATATTTAACTGTATGTTTCTTTACAACGTGTACATGTATGCATGATTCCAATGTTATTGTGTACACGTGATTAGCTTGACCAGGGTGCGTAACATGTGTGGTCTATGTACATTACAAAATAAGAAAACTGCTTGTAAAGAGTTTCTGTAATTTAACAGTCTATGTTTCAACGCTGATTTGCCCATAACTTCTTGAAGACTTGCTTCCATATTTGTAGTTCCAGAGCCAGATTTTTGTTAACTGTTGCCACAACAATTCAACCTTAATAGCAAAACAGAAGAAACATGTGACCATTATCATACCATGTTATAAATTTGTTATGTAATTATGTTCTATTTCGGGTGGGTCTAGTTAGGCTATGTTTGACCTGAAAATCTGTTAACAATTTCACACAAACAAGATAATAGTGCAACTAATTGGTGCCATTATTCCATGTGATACAGCAAGCTACAAAGGTCGTGACCTACCTTCACTTCTAACTCGCGCTCTGCAATCTTGCTCATTAGTTTGTCGATGCCATCTTTATTGAGATCAGCCACGCGACTGCGGTCTGACATCACTTCCTGTGGCAAATATCACGATGTGTCAAACTCCATTAAGCCAAATAATGATCTTTTCACTTTATGTGCAATTTTACACTTCAAACTTGGATTACTTGGCATCTGGAGATTTTGCTTCCACAGTTACCTTCAAAACTATGTCCTTATGATAAATGATATGATAAATAAGTCACTATTATATTACATACACTCAATGTAACATTACCACATTATCATAACAAATTCACTGCACAATTGCATTCTTCAAACATTTAACATGTCCTAATCAATTTATCTGCAAAATTATTGAAGGAAATAATGTGAAGTTTGATGATTAAATTTACTTTTTTGACATTTCAGTAGTAATATTTAATCTACTGTTTGCCTTGAATAGCTTTGGTGGATTAAATAACTCAACATAACTTAAGTTTAACTATGTGAAGATTTGCCTATCAGGATGAGGTAGGAGGTTTGCCTACCTGGATGAGGTTTACCTACATGGAGGAGGTTTGCCTACCTGGAGGAGGTTTGCCTACCTGGAGGAGGTTTGTCTACCTGGAGTAGGTTTGCCTACCTGGAGTAGGTTTGCCTACCTGGAGGAGGTTTGCCTACTTGGAGTAGGTTTGCCTACCTGGAGTAGGTTTGCCTACCTGGAGGAGGTTTGCCTACTTGGAGTAGGTTTGCCTACCTGGAGTAGGTTTGCCTACCTGGAGGAGGTTTGCCTACCTGGAGTAGGTTTGCCTACCTGGAGGTTTGCCTACTTGGAGGAGGTTTGCCTACCTGGAGTAGGTTTGCCTACATGGAGTAGGTTTGCCTACCTGGAGTAGGTTTGCCTACCTGGAGTAGGTTTGCCTACCTGGAGGAGGTTTGCCTACCTGGAGTAGGTTTGCCTACCTGGAGGAGGTTTGCCTACCTGGAGTAGGTTTGCCTACCTGGAGGTTTGCCTACTTGGAGGAGGTTTGCCTACCTGGAGTAGGTTTGCCTACATGGAGTAGGTTTGCCTACCTGGAGTAGGTTTGCCTACCTGGAGTAGGTTTGCCTACCTGGAGTAGGTTTGCCTACCTGGAGTAGGTTTGCCTACCTGGAGTAGGTTTGCCTACTTGGAGGAGGTTTGCCTACTTGGAGGAGGTTTGCCTACCTGGAGTAGGTTTGCCTACCTGGAGGTTTGCCTACTTGGAGGAGGTTTGCCTACCTGGAGTAGGTTTGCCTACCTGGAGTAGGTTTGCCTACCTGGAGTAGGTTTGCCTACCTGGAGTAGGTTTGCCTACCTGGAGTAGGTTTGCCTACCTGGAGTAGGTTTGCCTACCTGGAGGAGGTTTGCCTACCTGGAGTAGGTTTGCCTACATGGAGGAGGTTTGCCTACCTGGATGAGGTTTACCTACCTGGAGGAGGTTTGCATACCTGGATGAGGTTTGCCTACCTGGAGTAGGTTTGCCTACCTGGAGTAGGTTTGCCTACCTGGAGGAGGTTTGCCTACTTGGAGTAGGTTTGCCTACCTGGAGGAGGTTTGCCTACCTGTAGTAGGTTTGCCTACCTGGAGTAGGTTTGCCTACCTGGAGTAGGTTTGCCTACTTGGAGGAGGTTTGCTACTTGGAGGTTTGCCTACCTGGAGTAGGTTTGCCTACCTGGAGTAGGTTTGCCTACCTGGAGTAGGTTTGCCTACCTGGAGTAGGTTTGCCTACTTGGAGGAGGTTTGCTACTTGGAGGAGGTTTGCCTACTTGGAGGAGGTTTGCCTACTTGGAGGAGGTTTGCCTACCTGGAGGAGGTTTGCCTACTTGGAGGAGGTTTGCTACTTGGAGGAGGTTTGCCTACTTGGAGGAGGTTTGCCTACTTGGAGGAGGTTTGCCTACCTGGAGGAGGTTTGCCTACCTGGAGGTTTGCCTACTTGGAGGAGGTTTGCCTACCTGGAGTAGGTTTGCCTACCTGGAGTAGGTTTGCCTACCTGGAGTAGGTTTGCCTACTTGGAGGAGGTTTGCTACTTGGAGGTTTGCCTACCTGGAGTAGGTTTGCCTACCTGGAGGATGTTTGCCTACTTGGAGGAGGTTTGCCTACCTGGAGTAGGTTTGCCTACCTGGAGGAGGTTTGCCTACCTGGAGGAGGTTTGCCTATCTGGAGGAGGTCTGCCTACCTGGAGGAGGTTTGCCTACCTGGAGTAGGTTGCCTACCTGGAGGAGGTTTGCCTTCCTGGAGGAGGTTTGCCTACCTGGAGTAGGTTACCTACCTGGAGTAGGTTACCTACCTGGAGTAGGTTGCCTACCTGGAGGAGGTTTGCCTTCCTGGAGGAGGTTTGCCTACCTGGAGTAGGTAGCTAACCTGGATGAGGTTGCCTACCTAGAGGAGGTTTGCCTACCTGGAGGAGATTTGCCTACCTGGATGAGGTTGCCTACCTGGAGGAGGTTTGCCTACCTGGATGAGGTTGCCTACCTGGAGGAAGTTTGCCTACCTGGATGAGGTGGCCTACCTGGAGGAGGTTTGCCTACCTGGAAGAGGTTTGCCTACCTGGAGGAGGTTCTCTTTCTCCTGCAGTCTGTGCTGCAGCTGTTGAACGAGTGTGTCACTGGCGTCTGCACTGTCCTCAACCAGCTCCTGTCAACAACATGACACCAACCAACATGACAACTGACATACAGAGGGGGCTATCCAAACATTGTCATGTGACCCCTATATACATATTTGGTCTGCATGTTGTGGTTAATGTGAAAATGTTGTAGTATGATTAATATAAATGAGCTAACTTTGGAGCACTTTGGAGGTCAGCCTGTTATCTACTACGGGCGATGTATCTACGAAAACACAACATTTAATTACTTCCGTGTTTCAATATGTTAGCCTTTTCTACTGGGCCTTTCTCCAACCTGAGATAACTGAGTTCTGACCAATTTTATAGATGACAACAGCAGTGTAAGACCAGTGTAATGTATTGGTGACAAGTGCACCTTTACACTACATGTGTAATGGTGCATCATTACACTACATATGTAATGGTGCACATGTCACCATGGCAATGTAGTAATTACAACGGATGCATATGTAAGCTGTCTATACAGTAAACACGAGTGGACTGACACAGGAGGCCGGGGCTAACATCTGCCCTCTCACCTTCAGCTCCTCCTCCTTCCTCGCGAGGCGCTCCCTCTGCTTCCCAATCTCAGCCTCCTTCTCTGCCATGGCCCGGCTGTGACTCTCCTCCAGTGACTGGAAACACATGGACACACAGTCAGGTACACAGTCAGTCAGACACACACACATGTAACCATCCATCCATCCATCCATCCATCCATCCATCCATCCATCCATCCATCCATCCATCCATCCATCCATCCATCCATCCATCCATCCATCCATCCATCCATCCATCCATCCATCCATCCATCCATCCATCCATCCATCCATCCATCCATCCATCCATCCATCCATCCATCCATCCATCCATCCATCCATCCATCCATCCATCCATCCATCCATCCATCCATCCATCCATCCATCCATCCATCCATCCATCCATCCATCCACCCACCCACCCACCCACCCATCCACCCACCCACCCACCCACCCACCCACCCACCCACTCACCCTTCCAACCACCTACCCACCCATCAATCCAACCAACAACTTACCCATTCACACTCGCATCCATCCAACCATTTACCCAGAACTATCCTTCCAACCACCTACCCTCCTTCTCCGCACCCACCAACCACCCCCACCCATTACCCCCATTCACTCAAACAACAGCAGCTTCCATGCCAACACTCTTGCCAATCCTACACTGTTGATCCCTACCAAATATCAGACTCCAGCACACCCACAGAGCACAACTAATCTACAGCTGACCATTCACATGTGTGTCCACAGAATGCCACTGACCACCCACCAGCCCTGTATGTGTGGTGAGTAGCAACCAGAAATGTCACTAGAACTAAACCTGACTCACACAAAGCCTCCAGTGACTGTGTGAGACCAGCTCCACATGAAAGACCAGTGTTACATAACAACACCTGCAGCCTAAGACACTGAATGGGATAGCTGCCTCATGCAATATGATCTAACCGGGATGGTGTCATAACCAGTTCAATACACCCTTACAACCCATGAGTAAACAGTGCCCAATTCCACTACTCAATGCTGTAATTACCTACACAATTATCTGTATTGCTCATGACTATTCACTCGCGTGAGAAAATGTGAAATCGCGTGAGGCATTACACAGTGATCCTGGAATGGTTTTATTGGTTTATATATTAATGAAATTCATCAAGGCTTTTATGAAATGTCGCACTTTTTGTTATTTTTAATTTAATCAGAAATTGAATATGACAAAAGTGAGGCATGTTATGAAGCACTGAGTTTGGGATCAACAGAATAAGCAGTTACTGCCAATATGACTGCAGTAATAATGTCAATCAAACAACAAACAGATTGACTTACATGTTGCGCCCTCTGACTAGCAGTGAGAGAAGCTCTGAGCTGGTCAAGGGTCTGTTGTCTTTCTCTGGACTCTGTCTCCAGGGTCTGAAAAAATAAATAAACAATACTCGTAATTGAACTCATGGATATAATGCACTTTCAACCAAATGACAAATAGCAACATAATCCATAAAGCCATCAAATAATGGATGCCAAATATGTGGACTTTCGTCGTATTTTTTAAAGATTCTTATGCTTTACAATTTTAAAAAGAAACAAGAGGCAACATTTTAAAAACATAATTATTTGCAGGAATCTGGTCTTGAAGACGATATGCAGCACCAGTAATGCAACTGCCATGTGTTAGTGCCCATCTCAGAATCCTGACGTCCACAATCAAATAAAATCACTTTCACTTAGAGGAGGGGGGGGCATCATCGGCTGATACTGCACATCGATATTTACACCTAGGACCAATATTCCAATACTGCTATTATATCAATATCTTCATATCAATGTTTGCCAAAAACAATTCTGGGAAGCCAAACAAGGGTGATTTCAGACTTTGACGTTCTGAGATGATCCCTTAATCCGTATTGTTATTAACATTGTTGGCAAATTTTGATGGAGGAATGATACATAATTCTGACTGTGACATAGGAAAACTGTGACGTCAATTCCTCCATTGTGTGACAAGTTACTGCGAAGACAGTCATTCCTACACGAGGACAATAACCAAACAAATTACAAAAATATATGTTCATAATTAGACCCAATCTTGGTGTAAAATCCACAGAAATCCTTGGATCAATTCTGAAGAACCCAAAGTTAACATTGTACATTAGTCAAACATACACAGTACACAGTTACACACTCACCTCAATCATTTCTTCGGTTCGTAGCAGCATTTGATTGGCGCGTTCGATGTCACTATCACGTTCCCTCAGTGCTGCCCTCAGGTGGCGGATCTCTGTATCCTTCGTCGCCGCCGCCTGACATTTCTCCTCCATTGTTTCCTGAACAATTGTTTTACAAATCAAATTACTGAGGGGGTAGAGACGTTATACATTTGTTTGTAAAATAATGTTAGACACTTAAAACAGTCTATTATAATATTCTGAAATGTGTTTTAGCTGTTTTCATCTTGAACCGTCGAAAGTATATATATATACTAATCAACTTTTAAACTAAACATGCGAAATACAACACACTGTGTTCATGTATGTTTGCATAGCTTTATATAATCCTACAAACTCATGTCAATGTTTTCAAATAGTATTCATTCAAAAAACTCCAATATGAAGCCATCTAAAAATGTCCTTAGTACACATTACACAACAGATACACTCAATAATCCCAGGACACAAGCTACACCAGTATCTACATGATACTGGTGTAGCTGCTCAAGGAAATGGACGCCTAGCCACTGTATTGTTTGTGGTCTAAGTGGTTAATAGGTGTTTCATCCTAAGGTAGGTCAGCCAAAAGTGTAAAGTGCCTCACCTCAATGACGTTGTCTTTCTCGTGCAGTGCTTCTCTCAGGTTGGTGATCACCCTCTCCTGGGTCTCATTCAGCGGCTGCCGAGGAAGGAGGAAACATTTCAATCAAACTGTCTCACATTCACCTCACACATGGTACGATGCCGCAATAAGCATCAGTCATTGAATATTTTAACACAGAACTGATAAAGATCTAGATCAACAGAGCAAAAATTATCAATTAATTATTAACCCAAGACTACAGAAGGAATTATGAATGATGATTACAAATTACCTGGATATCATTAACACTTCACAGACCAGCTCACAGACTGGGAGTAACACACCAAGCATACAGGTTATCGCTGTTACCCACTGTTCACCTTTAACTTGTTTTTGCTAACCATCATCACAAGCTGCAGAGGAAAAGCAAACATAACACCAGTGGCGCCATTTGGAGAATAGCTCCCTGGCAGCGACAAACGCAAACCTGAAGAATTTTTATTTTTAATGCATTGGGTACACCAGAGTGCTGAGTGAACAGAGTGGCGAGTGGACAACGGCGCCAGGGAGGAGATGCATCTACACGGCCCTCACCTCCTGGTCGTCGACGAGTCTCATGTACTCCTGCAGTAACTTGTCTTTCTCGCGTAGACTGTGACTCACGTGCTGGATCATCTTCTCCTGGTTGTGAATCTGACGGTGGGCATCGTCCAATAACGTCTGAACAGACAACAAACTTACAGTAATGCTACCAGACACACATATTCCCAGACACATAACCTCCTCCCTCCCCACTACCTTGATGTGACATCAAGGAAATGTGCCACGTGAATGTACACTTCCTTGCTGCTGTATTTCCATCAGCAGACATTTCCCTGTATAGGTTACCCCTGGTATATTGTATCAAAGTTACATTCAGTCAATTACATTATTTGCTGGAGCTTTCGGCTAGTTTCTATCTTGGCTATCAAGTTATGTGTACCATTCCACTAAGCAAAACTACCAATGTAATTACACAGAACTGCCAGTGGCAATGTTCCTAGTCACTACCTTGGCTTGTGATAGTATAGTTAACTACATTTGTATTATTCTATACAACAGATGAGAGACAATGTGACGAAGTGAACAAACTTGGGAAGGAGACTTAAACTCCTTCGAATATTTCAATATTATCCATATACTCCAATATTTCTGCAATGTCCTTTGATGTACCAAACCAAGGTGACATTCATTCAGGACACCAGCAGACACACACAGCAGACATTCTACCTGCAGTGCATCCTCCCTCTGGCGCAGCTGTGTGTCAGACTTGTGCAGCTGTTCCGTCAGTCGCTCCACCTCCCCGTCCTTGTCGGCCAGTCTACGGCGCCAGTCCTGCAGGGAGACAGTGACATGAGCACAAGGAGCAAGTAGGGGTCTTACACTGCACCTGTGTCTGTAGCACAAGGAGCAAGTAGGGGTCTTACACTGCACCTGTGTCTGTAGCACAAGGAGCAAGTAGGGACCTTACACTGCGCCTGTGTCTGTAGCACAAGGAGCAAGTAGGGGCCTTACACTGCGCCTGTGTCTGTAGCACAAGGAGCAAGTAGGGGTCTTACACTGCACCTGTGTCTGTAGCACAAGGAGCAAGTAGGGACCTTACACTGCGCCTGTGTCTGTAGCACAAGGAGCAAGTAGGGGTCTTACACTGCACCTGTGTCTGTAGCACAAGGAGCAAGTAGGGGTCTTACACTGCACCTGTGTCTGTAGCACAAGGAGCAAGTAGGGACCTTACACTGCGCCTGTGTCTGTAGCACAAGGAGCAAGTAGGGGCCTTACACTGCACCTGTGTCTGTAGCACAAGGAGCAAGTAGGGGTCTTACACTGCACCTGTGTCTGTAGCACAAGGAGCAAGTAGGGACCTTACACTGCGCCTGTGTCTGTAGCACAAGGAGCAAGTAGGGGCCTTACACTGTGCCTGTGTCTGTAGCACAAGGAGCAAGTAGGGGTCTTACACTGCACCTGTGTCTGTAGCACAAGGAGCAAGTAGGGGTCTTACACTGCACCTGTGTCTGTAGCACAAGGAGCAAGTAGGGGTCTTACACTGTGCCTGTGTCTGTAGCACAAGGAGCAAGTAGGGGTCTTACACTGCACCTGTGTCTGTAGCACAAGGAGCAAGTAGGGGTCTTACACTGTGCCTGTGTCTGTAGCACAAGGAGCAAGTAGGGGTCTTACACTGCACCTGTGTCTGTAGCACAAGGAGCAAGTAGGGGTCTTACACTGTGCCTGTGTCTGTAGCACAAGGAGCAAGTAGGGGTCTTACACTGTGCCTGTGTCTGTAGCACAAGGAGCAAGTAGGGGTCTTACACTGCACCTGTGTCTGTAGCACAAGGAGCAAGTAGGGGTCTTACACTGCACCTGTGTCTGTAGCACAAGGAGCAAGTAGGGGTCTTACACTGCACCTGTGTCTGTAGCACAAGGAGCAAGTAGGGGTCTTACACTGCACCTGTGTCTGTAGCACAAGGAGCAAGTAGGGACATTACACTGCGCCTGTGTCTGTAGCACAAGGAGCAAGTAGGGGCCTTACACTGTGCCTGTGTCTGTAGCACAAGGAGCAAGTAGGGGTCTTACACTGCACCTGTGTCTGTAGCACAAGGAGCAAGTAGGGGTCTTACACTGTGCCTGTGTCTGTAGCACAAGGAGCAAGTAGGGGTCTTACACTGCACCTGTGTCTGTAGCACAAGGAGCAAGTAGGGGTCTTACACTGCACCTGTGTCTGTAGCACAAGGAGCAAGTAGGGGTCTTACACTGCACCTGTGTCTGTAGCACAAGGAGCAAGTAGGGACCTTACACTGCGCCTGTGTCTGTAGCACAAGGAGCAAGTAGGGGCCTTACACTGTGCCTGTGTCTGTAGCACAAGGAGCAAGTAGGGGTCTTACACTGCACCTGTGTCTGTAGCACAAGGAGCAAGTAGGGGTCTTACACTGCACCTGTGTCTGTAGCACAAGGAGCAAGTAGGGGTCTTACACTGTGCCTGTGTCTGTAGCACAAGGAGCAAGTAGGGGCCTTACACTGCACCTGTGTCTGTAGCACAAGGAGCAAGTAGGGGTCTTACACTGCGCCTGTGTCTGTAGCACAAGGAGCAAGTAGGGGTCTTACACTGTGCCTGTGTCTGTAGCACAAGGAGCAAGTAGGGGTCTTACACTGTGCCTGTGTCTGTAGCACAAGGAGCAAGTAGGGGTCTTACACTGTGCCTGTGTCTGTAGCACAAGGAGCAAGTAGGGGTCTTACACTGTGCCTGTGTCTGTAGCACAAGGAGCAAGTAGGGGTCTTACACTGTGCCTGTGTCTGTAGCACAAGGAGCAAGTAGGGGTCTTACACTGTGCCTGTGTCTGTAGCACAAGGAGCAAGTAGGGGTCTTACACTGTGCCTGTGTCTGTAGCACAAGGAGCAAGTAGGGGTCTTACACTGCACCTGTGTCTGTAGCACAAGGAGCAAGTAGGGGTCTTACACTGTGCCTGTGTCTGTAGCACAAGGAGCAAGTAGGGGTCTTACACTGCACCTGTGTCTGTAGCACAAGGAGCAAGTAGGGGTCTTACACTGCACTAGTGTCTGTAGCACAAGACACACATCACACTTTCTGCTCCCCCCAACATAAAAAAGGCAAGTTCTTATATAGCGCAGTATCCAGTCCTCAGAACCGTTCAAAGCGCTTTACACTTTACTTCCCTGACAGACCTGTTCACTCAGACACCATCTCGGCTTCTCTGGGAAGCATCCAACCAATTAATGCGCGAAGCTACTCGTTCACATATCCACCACTGTCTATAGCCAGGTACTCATTTATTCAGCTGAGTGAACTGGAGCAATGTAGAGTGAAAAAACTTGCCCAAGGTTTTAACACCGCAGCCAGGATTCGAACCCGGGTTCTCGTAGTCGAGAGTCCGGAGCTCTACCCCCGAACCACATACCACATGTCTTTTCAGCTGTTGTAGTACCAATTTCAGGTATTCCAGACTGGCTGAATCCACAAAAGGTTTCCCTGACTGACAATATTTGACTTGACACCAAGTAGTAGAGACCAAAGGCTTTTTTGTCATGGGACTTTCTAAATATGCACAGTGGTGTGAATGAAACTGGCCACATTTGACCGGGGGTCGTCACAAGTGGTGTTGCTGGCCTTGAACTATGACCTACCTTCACTACCACTGCATGAATTAACACAGCTCAGTGCATAATACTTAGTTTAATTACTGCATTTAGTTTGTCACCTAAAATATAAAAAAATAACTGTTCAAAAACATAACAAACAGAAAAATTATTCAGACATGTTGTCCAAATATTTACAACACGTGAACGTTGACACAGTGTTTCATTTAACCTCTAATGCTATTCATCATGCTTTGTAGTGTTGCTATTTGCTTGTCAGAAATACAAATAATAGGTATCCAAGTATGCTGGAACAATGACAAATTATCAGAAAATATTACAGTGGTGAACTTGCAATATTCTGACTGTGGCACTGCAGTAGTTTACAGCAATGAACAGCATTGTAGACAACACACTTGGGGATGATTGACCTAATCCTAGATGTAAACCTGTAGCACACTTACTGCTACTTATCTGGTTGCATCTGAGTCTGAGTTGACACCTACCTCGACAGAATCAACTGCATCATTCCCCGAACGATTGCGACTGTCCAATGACATGCCCAGTGGCGCCACATAGTGGTCCGCACCGGCAGCACTGTTCAGTTGCGTCACGCCAGTACCAGAGGACTGTATGCAAACAGGTTGCTGTTACCATGGCAACTAATATGAACAAAACTAATTTTGAAGATTTACATGTTGTTAAACTTCCCATTACAGAATATTCTTTCGTGCATGAGTGGTTCCTCCCTCCTTTCCCTGTGTATGAGGGTAATTTGCTATCAGTACAAAATATGTTCTAAAGCAGAGAGTCACTGACCTTGTTTATGACAGCCGATGTCCCTTCTCCAGCTGTCCCCTCCTCCTGGCCTGAGGCAGAGATCTGTCCCTGGGCAGCGCCCTGTAAGAACAAGTCCAAATATGTAACAACTATCACACGATGTAGTAATAATAATGTATTTCTGTAGAAAAAAGTAATTATTACGACATCATTTCACCAATGTGGTTGTCGATATTTCCTCATTTTACACCAAAACAAAATGCATGAAACACAGTCAGTTGAAATACTAATGCTATAAGTGTGTTAAAGGCACAGCTGAATTTCATTACTGATAACATGTCATTTGTCAACACCATTAACATACCTTGATAAAAATTGCTAACCTCATATCTGTTCTTCTACATCAGAGGCTAAAATCTGACAAATTGCTACTACTGACTCAAAGCACAAAATTATCATTCGTCTTGTAAACGTCAATTCATGAGTAATACAAAATAAAGTGTCACCTACCCATGACGACCGTGTCAGTCGGTGTGACAATGCAGCGATTTCTGCATCCTTGTTCGCTATAATCTCCTGGAGTCTCTACGAAATCCAATGTGCCAGGATATCAGTTCAACATCACTCAACTATATCGAGCATAAGCAAGACAACTCCAGTATATAAGTGAAATATTTTTTATTAGGTTTTGATACATTGTATTAATTGAAAAAATTACTCTTATTTCATGTTTTCTTTGTAAATTTAGACTGATAGCCAAAAAACCAATCAGTATCTCTACACAAATCCTGGTCAAGCTGAGAACAAATATTTATGACAATGTCGCATTATCATTCCAAGTCAGTGGGAGGGGTGAAAAAATGGTTTGCTCTAGACTATGACCAATGAGGACCTACCACATAAAGACCCCTCCCAGTCCCAGATGGACCCTAAAACCCACCTGGTTCTCGTCTTCCTTCTCCCTCAGTTCCAGCTCGATGTCTCCCATGTGCTCCTCAGTCGTCCCAGAGGAGGCTCCCCCTTCATTTCCCTGTCACACACACATCACATTTCAGTTTCGTGACAGCAGTCCCAACTGTACGGGCATGGTCAGGTTTAATAGCACAGATGTCAGGTTTCCAATACCTCTGTGATCACAGAATTTGCGTTTCAAAAGACTAATTCTGCAGGGTCTTAGCCAATCACTGTCCATACGACTGGGATGTTTAAATAACTCTGTCTGCAGTTGCACCAGTAGTGTTCATTCTACTCTCTATACATAAGCATGCTATGTACCATTATAGCAGTAATGCTCATTCTCCTCTTGAGCATGAGAGCATGTTGTGCAGCAAAGAAACAGAGACAAAACTTCATAAGTTGCCCTCCCTCAATGTTCACAATCAGCCAGCTACTTACCAGGAAGTCTTCAGCAGCCGAACCAGGTCGTTTTCTCTCTTGTAGTTTAGCAGACAACATCTGAACCTAAACCAATACAATGTGGTGTTATTCATACATCAGTTCAAAGAAATGTTTAAGAACAAGTAATTTCCATTAGCTATTGTTGGATGGTGACTTTGCCACTCAAAGGAACATCATGTAAAATATACTTGATCTCCCCTGTCTCTCATATTTCCGTCAATATACAGCTATAATTTATTAATAAAATATATATTTTCTAGTATCATAAAATATGTTAATTTCAGAGCAATATTTATTGCTGGTTTAGACTTTGTTGCCAAAGAGATAATGGTTGTGATTATCACAAGTCAGGGAGTGGGGGGGGGGGGGGGGGAAGACATGCTCAATTTCATCCCTGTTAAGCCAGGACATTTCATGTCAGCATTTACTGGAAAAATGTCTGGTTTCCCAAACTAATCCAAGTAAACAGTCATCGCTTGAGCCAACAACCTGGGCTAGAAAACATTTAGTATTTGTCTTGCCACATATCTCCACGACGATAAGATTGCCAAAGTGTGCACTGATCTGTTTGATGATTGGTAGTTTAACTAGGTCAACAGCAGTGTCTACATGCAGGCTGGTGGTGTTGATATGTTCAGCAGATGAATATATGTTGCACACCTCATACACAATATCAGACAGGGATGCATCTGGTGTTTGTGGAAGTGACTCTGTCCCAACCATTGACTCTACATTGCAGCTATGTCACTGTCAGCATTCAAGGTCAAGAAGGTTAACTAATTTTGAGATTCTTGGTTCTGGATAAGCTGTGATTTTGTTATAATGTGTATAAGAATTAGCCATCACATCAGATCTTCATGTACGTTTGATAACCCAGAAGCACAACGGCAACAATTCATGAAATGAGACAAACTTCCACATTTCAACCAAGTGCACAATATCAAAAGCAAGAGGTACCCTGGGACCTTTATAAAGTATCAATGCAATAACAATAAAGTGCACAACATCTAAAGCAACTGAACCTCTTCTTCCATTCTCATCAGTGAGTGACATATAAGGAGTTACATTCAGATGACTAATGCAGTGTGAAGATCATTTCATGTGCATGACGACTAGGGCTATCACAATGAGTAATGTTGCATGTTGAATCATAAACATTTAAAACAGTTTGGAGATGGCCACATTAAACATACTTTTCCACTTGCTTCATTGTAAATCCACGTCTAACAATCCATATTTAATAATACATATTATAACATACCTAAAAAGCTGCCATGCAAATGAACTGTGTCCCCCTGAACACTTAAATTTCAACAAAAACAGTTCACTAAAACATAGTTGTGAGAATATTATAACAGATAACTATTTATGCTGCGATATAATTTTGTGATAAAACAATTTGAAAAGAAAAATTTAGTATTGTTTGTGCCATAAACCAGTCTACCAATGTGAAGTGTGTGTGTGCAAGAGGTGAAAAATAGCACATCAACCAGGCAGTTGTAGACATACACGGCTGCTTCTGTGAAAGACAATCAGAAGCTGTGCAAAGTAACACCATTAAAGAGTGACTCGCTCACACCAGTCTTCTGTCTATACTGGACATTAACTGACACATGCCAACATTTAACCTTTACCTGATTTCCCGACGGCTTCATCAAACAAGACAATTTGAAAATATATTACGAGGATCACTGGGATACAGAGGCTGTTTATAAGAGCTACTGTAAATAAAAAAACTATGATGTCTATTTTTCATAATTTAATAAACTTTGCTTGAGGGACTGCACAATTTGGCCAAATGGTAAGGAGTACACTCATGTTCAAAGACAACATGTGTTACTTACGGATCCAATATTTCAGAACGTTTACACAACATTCACAATTTTAAGACCTTTTAAGGCCTTCACAATGGAAGATCTAATTTAAGAGTTTATAAGATACATCATAGACTCTGTATAATACATTGTTGATTTACTGAGGAGGGGCATTTATAACTATTGTATGTACCATCTTCAATGTCCTAGTGCTGATATCGTATGCTATTTTCCTAGCATAGCATTAACATTGTGACCTAGCTAACAATCTATGCTCAATTTTATACCAAACACAGCACAGTTTAGTACGACAAATTCAACTACCTCTTTCTCTTTTTGACGAACAACCTTCGCCAGCCCGTGAATGACAAGGTCACGCTTGAGTGCATTCTCCTCATGATCCTTGTTCACAGCCGTCAACTCCTGGAAGAACACACAAGAACATAAGTAACCGCAGCCAGATGATGACAAACAGGTCATCAATATAGTCTCAAGTGTCAGCACATAAATTCTTTTTTATATAAGTTTCCTTGAAAGCACAAAATATTACACACAGAAAGAACTGCACTGGGAATGTCTAACTTCTCATACATCATGTTTGAGTTTGTGTGAAATAAATAAGCCCTATCTGCTGTGGTTGGTCTGATACTCACCCCGTTGGAGTGTTCTCTCTCTTGCACCAGAGCTTCCAGTCGCTGTGTAACACAACATGGGTGTATATTAGTCCTGAGTGGACACAACATCTTGTTTCTTGGTTCATATGTACTTATATGTCAAGAAACTGGTCTGTATAATTTGGCCATTTATTGCGGCCTTCGTCAGCAGACTGACATTACAGACGTGTTGTGTCACAGAAGGATGACAATTTGACATGGTAAAGATATATTAGAAAGCAACACGCAAGGACCATTATTTAGACTGGGTTCAAATCATCACTAGAGCACACATGGTCACTTTTGGTCAGTGGTTAAAACACTAAAGCACAGAACTGGCAACAGAAGAAGGCTATACTATATAAGTAGACCACAATCAATAAAATCCTGAAATTCAACGATACAAACAAGTCAACACAGTTTCTTGAGAGGTAAATATGTATGGTGGTTAATATTAGTTGAATAAAAATGATGTCAAATTAAACATAATTCACTACACATACCATTGTCATATCTCACTAATTTCAAAAGACTGCACTGTTTTTAGGTGTTACAATGACTATAATATTAGCACTCACACTTATGAACATATCTTTTTCTGCGAGGTCAGAGGTCAGTTTGTCTGTCGCCTCCTGCAGTAGCGCCACCTTGTGTTTGTAGTCGTTAAGCATGCCCTGACAACACCGAATATCTCACTGAACGACACATGCAAATGGACTAGTCACACTAAATGCAAATCACCAAATACATGGGTAAAAATTATAACAAGGGCAATCAAAGTCATAGTTTAATCATTGTGAATGAGGACATGGTATGTCTACAATGTCTGCAAGCTTTGAAAAACCTTTCTTTTAGTGCTGAAACAGAATTATACTTGCACTTGTTAATTAGTTATATGAAACCATCCTTTCTGATGTAGTGATCCCAGCGCTGTTTCCAGACTTATCAAGGTGCCTTAGTTGTCTCTGTAACAAGTTGGCATCGAACGATTGTTCGCTCATTTTTACCACATTTCTTGTCCCCCACTTCAGTAACAGTTAGGGCATTCTGCTGTTCACAATTCTGTTAAAATGTAACAAGTCATAAATATTATAACACACAAGAAATACGAAACTGTAATTTTTTTCATTTTTTCTGGGTTAAACACAAAGCCCAAGACTGAATGAAGCGGTGCATGTGTTAACACATACGTGCAAGGCTGTCTCTGTCACTGGGCTGTCATCCTTCTTACTGGCCCCAGACTTCTTCATTGACTACAAACAATGGCACAGTTACAACAACTGTCACCACATTGCCACATTGGCAACTATTATACTGCACATACTTATGAGAATGCATCCTTTGGTGTTGTTGCAGATTTTCTGAGGATATTGGTGATAAAGATCTATCAAGTACTGAGAAACTCTCACAAACATCTAAATAATGGCACCCACCATGACATCTAGGGATCTAGGGATGTTTGCAGTGAGCTAAATGGCCAGCTACAGTGTAATGTGTGTGTGTGTGTGTGTGTGTGTGGGTGTGTGTGTGTGTGCGTGCGTGCGTGCGTGCGTGCCGTGCGTGCGTGCGTGCGCGTGTGTGTCTGCTTGTTTCTCATTCACCGTAACAAGTGAACTGGTGAATGAGCATTTATAGCTTCTAGCTCTACCTCGGGCTCCTTGCTGCCAAGCTGTGCCTCCAGGTGGCGTATCTGCTCTTCGAGGGGCCGTGTTACCGTGGCAACTATTTCCTTCTTCTCGGCCTCTTGCTGCTCAATGATCAGCTCCTTCGTCTGGACGACTGACTTCAGTTGAGAGATGATCCTAAACAAGTACAGGTCACTGAGGGGCTGTCTCAAAACGAATGTTCAAGTCACTGAGGGGCTTTCTCAAACACATGTTCAAGTTACTGAGGGGCTGTCTCAAAACACATGTTCAAGTCACTGAGGGGCTGTCTCAAAACACATGTTCAAGTCACTAAGGGGCTGTCTCAAAACACATGTTCAAGTCACTGAGGGGCTGTCTTAAAACACAAATATAGCAAATAAAACACACACAAAAGGGACATGGAACACAACCAAGAACTGTCTCTTCATTTAGTAATCAATAAGCATAGAAGTTAATTAGATGTGTCACTCACATGTCTTTTCCCTCAAGGTCTGATGTGTGCCCTTTCTGAAACACAAAAATAACATTCTAAATAAACAAGCCTTAAAACACTGTGTTTATATAAAATAGCAAGTTTTACAGATAATCGATGTAACTGATTTTAGAAGTTTAGAAAGTAAAAGTAAAGGTATCCAGACCTTAGGGTTGCTCAAAGCACTTTACGTTTTACTCCCTGGCAGACCTACTCAATCAAACAGCATTTTGACTTCTCTGGGAAACATTGAGCCATACTGAGTGATGACTATTTCACCAGTATTATTCATAACTATGCCCTGTGTATAGCCAGTCACTCACATGTACCGGCGAGTGAACTTAGCCGTGAAGAATGAACAAACTTGCCCAAATGTCAAAACAGTAGTAACAGATTTGAGGGTTCTGTCGACAGTGAGTCTGGTGTTCTAGCCACTGTGTCTCTGGTAAAGTGACAAACTGACAAATGAACTGACCAACTAACAGATCCGTGACTTACTTTGGTGGCTGGGCTGTCACCGCGGCCTTCTAGTTCTTCCTCAAGATTCCACTTGGTGGCCTCCAGTTGCTTGTAGGCTGTGTCGAGCTGACGATTGGCCGTGACGACTTCCTGCAGCTTCTGATTGGCCTCTTCTAGTTGGCGGTGTGACTTCTGCAGATCCTGCGAGACAAGCCATTAGGTGTGGTTACTGAACCGTTGAAACTACTGCCTCTATACTCAGTCGCTGTTGTGTGAACCAAGTCACAGGACTGAAAATGCTTCAGTAAGGATTATATATAGATTAGAGAGAGAGAGGGAGAGTGAGAGAGTGAGAGAGAGGGAGGGAGAGGGATAGAGGGAGAGAAAGAACAGTTGTTGCACTTGTCAGAGTGAGTTGGAAGGATAGACAGGTATGAGGTAAAGTGAGGGGAAGGGAGAGGCCTGGGCGATGTAGGATGGGAGTATGCACTGGGAGCATAGCTTTATGCAGAGACCCGTCCACCCGTCATTTGGACGGGATAAACGAATATGGACGGGGAGAAATAGGGGTGGACGGGTAAAAAACAAATAGCAAAAAAATGTCTTCCAAAAGCATATATATTGTTTGTTACTTATCCCTTGAAAGTAAGCGTAAATGGGTTGTGTATTTGAAGTGCTTTTCAGGTAAAAAATACATTTATAGTTTGTTAACTGACTTAACAGTCACAAGTCCACCAAAAACAAAACATGTGTGACTAGCAATCATTTGATCCTGCGTAAAGCCTTGACTTGGGAGGCATGAGTTGGAAGAGAATGGGAAGAAATGGTGGAGTTGGGAGTGTGCAGAAGTGACACAGAGAGCTGAAGAAGTCAACGGGAGTGGGAAAGGATGGAGAGAGAGGGGAGACGAGAGGACGGAGACAGATGGGAGAGAGGGAGTGAAACAAAGAAGAGAAGTGATAAGAAAGGATGGACTGGGAAGAGAAGAGACAGGTGAAAATGTTGGAGGGGGACAGGAATGGAATCAGTGAATAGGAGAAATGGGTGGAGAGAGACGGGAAGGTGGTGTAGTGTGGAGACACATGAAAATAGTCCACACATATGCTAAATAATATACATACATGGTAAGACCGCATTACACCCTAACAACAGTCCACACTGTATAAATGGTACAATTGACAATACCGAGTGTCTGAATACAGCATCCATGATGCCAACATCGAGAAGATGCTCATCGCTGCCGCCAGGTGTTGGCTCCAAGAAAGTGCCACGCACAATAGTAGAATCGGATGGAGAGGGAGAGAGAGAGGGCAAAGAGTCGAGAGGAAAAGGAGATGGGGAGAGAGAGGAGAGGGTTACATGCAATGTTTGGGATGCAGAATTTTGTTAAAATATTTTTAGTTATATTGGAATGCCCAGAAACTGTGTACCCGTCTTCAAATTGGGGCGGGTGTTAGCGGTGTTCTCACGGGTGAAGCGTCACAACTGACATTGTGAATAAACTAGCTCAACTCGACTAAATCAATCACTTCTCACACAGGCCCTGCCAGGTGCAGTTTGCCAGACACACAGCCCTGGCTGGGTGCTGGAGGAGAGAGTCATATCTCACCTCTGTGTTCTGCAGTAGCAGCTTCTCCAGCTCCTCCACTCGTCTCTTGCTCTCCTCCACCTGTGCTCCACCCACTGCCTCATCTCGTGCCTGCTGCAGCTCCACCTGGTGCTGGTTGCTGATTGTCTCCAGTGCGCTCCTGCGTGACAAGCACATGTACACATGAGTCGGTCAGCTGCACTGATGCAGACACTTCACACAACAGAGAGAATTGATAAAACAAGGGTAAAATTTACCTATGAAATAATATTTGTGTACATTTGTTTTACAATATTACATAGGTATTAGATACGTACGTAATAGGTTAGGATTCAGAAGGTAGTCTGGTCTTAAGATGTACGAGGTGCACAATAATAATGACTTCTTTTGCGCCAATATCCTCAAAGATCAAGCTCAGTGGTGCGACAAAATCTCGAAATCGTATAACAAAGTGGGAGTCTTTGACGGATGGATGAAGGTGCTAGGAAGCTAAGTAAGACGGATAGGCAGCATTACAGTTATATGTTAAGATGTATGAAGTGCAAGAGTCATGTATGTTATATATGAGTCATGTGAGCTATATGAGTCATGACATGACATATCTGTCAAGTGTGGTAAGTGAGAGCAACTGATATCCCCTAAAGCATGCAAAACCAGTGAGATATGTGATGTATCCCACTCATGTGATCAATGTATCCCAGTCATGTGATCAAAGTATCCCAGTCATATGATCAAAGTATCCCAGTCATGTGATCAAAGTATCCCAGTCATGTGATCAAAGTATCCCAGTCATGTGATCAAAGTATCCCAGTCATGTGATCAATGTATCCCACTCTTGTGATCAATGTATCCCAGTAATGTGATCAATGTATCCCACTCATGTGATCAGTGTATCCCACTCATGTGATCAATGTATCCCAGTCATGTGATCAATGTATCCCAGTCATGTGATCAAAGTATCCCACTCATGTGATCAATGTATCCCAGTCATGTGATCAAAGTATCCCAGTCATGTGATCAATGTATCCCACTCATGTGATCAATGTATCCCAGTCATGTGATCAATGTATCCCACTCATGTGATCAATGTATCCCAGTCATGTGATCAATGTATCCCAGTCATGTGATCAATGTATCCCAGTCATGTGATCAAAGTATCCCAGTCATGTGATCAATGTATCCCAGTCATGTGATCAATGTATCCCAGTCATGTGATCAAAGTATCCCACTCATGTGATCAATGTATCCCAGTCATGTGATCAAAGTATCCCAGTCATGTGATCAATGTATGCCACTCATGTGATCAATGTATCCGAGTCATGTGATCAATGTATCCCAGTTATGTGATCAATGTATCTGAGAGTTATGTGATCTATGTATCCCAGTCCTGTGATCAATGTATCCGAGTCATGTGATCAATGTATCTGAGAGATATGTGATCAATGTATCCCAGTCATGTGATTAATGTATCTGAGTCATGTGATGTCTCCGAGTCATGAGGTGGTACTTACGAGGCCTTCCTCAGGAGCTCCTGTTTGTCTAAGAGTTCTTTCTTGAGACTCTCCACTTCGACCTTCAGTTCAATATTCTACAACATTCAACAGTCACCTTCACTGTCCAGAAATGTCACATATACACATTTCAATTATCAGTTCCTCTGACATTCAGTCAGTCTAAATTTCTCTTTCAATAATTCCACTTTCCATAGCTATATGATATGAAAAATGTGAAGCCCATATATTCAGATGTAGCATTTCTTAAACTCTCCACTAGATGGTGCCACTGCCATATCATGCAGTGGCACCATTGAGTTAGTATATAATGTAAACATTGTAATGTATGTTACTTTTTATTATTTGACCTGGGTTGAAGAGCCAGTCTATGGATAGGTTTGGCCAACTTGGGGTCTTTTAAATCAAACATTAATTATGTTTAATGAATTGTAGTGGACAAGGAGAGGCCAGTGTATATATTATTTAGATGTGCATATTAACGGTCATCATAAAAAATTGATGGACTATCAAGAGATTCACAGAATGATTATTAATACAGCATATATGATGGCCTAAGGCATAGGTGTTTTTCTCTGGGGAAAATACCTTAAAGTATCATCGACTGCCTCAACCTAGACGGTTAATTAAACGACGCTTCACTGTAAGTAACGTATCATCACACTCCAACATAAAATATTTATCACGTAGTCCTTCAGAGATAATTTATTTGCATGGAAGGCTGGGAAATATAATTTCATGTGCAAATGAGCATAGGATCTTGAACTATAATATCAATACGGAGGTAATAAATGATTAACATTAACAATGTACACAACCCAGAAGTCCTACACTGTACATCAATGATTTGAATTTCACATTCAAATGTTTGGTGGGGTTTTGCACAAAATGTAATCAGAAAGCCATCAAAATCCAATCCAATCAAATGTCTATCAATTAAATATGGCAAACCCGATGAATTAACCACGGGAATCGGCCAGACGCAGCATATTTGATGCACATTGTAAATTCCAATATTTAATCAGCATCACGATCAGCCTCTGTAATTTTACAAGATTAACAATGGTGGTAACGGCATAAATAGTTGGTATATGATTGGTCATCGGTGTCATTAACTGGGGATGTAACCAGCCACCAAATGAACAAACCCAGATCTGTTCCTCCACCAGATTGCACCACAAACAGAGAACACACAGCTGTGGACACGAATGACACATGTACACTGGATTAACAGTTGTGGAAGATGGTTTAGGGACCGCGTCAAGAGTTATGGGAGACAGAGTTGGCCGGGAACAAACAACCTGAGAGTGAGCCACACAGCACAACATAACACAAGACAGAGGGCAACTGTACAAGTACCTGGTCCATGGCCTGAAGACAATTACAAGTACACATTAGTCACATCTTAATTAATTAGTCATCAATGTTGTTATGTTGTGACTGGCAAGGTCAAATCACGGACTGATGTCAGTTGCATTGTATACAGTTTGCTTCAACAACGCTGGGCAATAAATTGAAAATACCAGACATTCCTGTAACTAACACAGTAATGGTATGTCATAATGGGAAACATTTTCAATCAATAACAAGGTTAATTCATGAAATTCAGTCCTTCTAGAAACAGGTGTCTCTTTGCATACAGCCAAAAGGAATCGACTTCTGAATCAGTCAATGTTGTACCTGTCGGGTTTAAGCATCATCGGGAATAAATGCACATAAATCAAGGAGTATTTTTTAATATACATAAAGGTTGAATACAGAAGGATCATTAATGACGATGACTCACAGTTTTAAAGAGCTCCTCCCCACTGCCATTGAACTAGGATGACTCAGTTTTAAAGAGCTCCTCCCCACTGCCACTGAACTAGGATGACTCACAGTTTTAAAGAGCTCCTCCCCACTGCCATTGAACTAGGATGACTCACAGTTTTAAAGAGCTCCTCCCCACTGCCATTGAACTAGGATGACTCACAGTTTTAAAGAGCTCCTCCCCACTGCCACTGAACTAGGATGACTCACAGTTTTAAAGAGCTCCTCCCCACTGCCATTGAACTATGATGACTCAGTTTTAAAGAGCTCCTTCCCACTGCCACTGAACTAGGATGACTCACAGTTTTAAAGAGCTCCTCCCCACTGCCATTGAACTATGATGACTCAGTTTTAAAGAGCTCCTCCCCACTGCCACTGAACTAGGATGACTCACAGTTTTAAAGAGCTCCTCCCCACTGCCATTGAACTATGATGACTCAGTTTTAAAGAACTCCTCCCCACTGCCACTGAACTAGGATGACTCACAGTTTTAAAGAGCTCCTCCCCACTGCCACTGAAGTAGGATGACTCAGTTTTAAAGAGCTCCTCCCCACTGCCACTGAACTAGGATGACTCACAGTTTTAAAGAGCTCCTCCCCACTGCCACTGAACTAGGATGACTCACATCCCCATTGCCACTGAACTAGGATGACTCAGTTTTAAAGAGCTCCTCCCCACTGCCACTGAACTAGGATGACTCAGTTTTAAAGAGCTCCTCCCCACTGCCACTGAACTAGGATGACTCAGTTTTAAAGAGCTCCTCCCCACTGCCATTGAACTAGGATGACTCAGTTTTAAAGAGCTCCTCCCCACTGCCACTGAACTAGGATGACTCAGTTTTAAAGAGCTCCTCCCCACTGCCACTGAACTAGGATGACTCACAGTTTTAAAGAGCTCCTCCCCACTGCCATTGAACTAGGATGACTCAGTTTTAAAGAGCTCCTCCCCACTGCCACTGAACTAGGATGACTCACAGTTTTAAAGAGCTCCTCCCCACTGCCACTGAACTAGGATGACTCACAGTTTTAAAGAGCTCCTCCCCACTGCCACTGAACTAGGATGACTCACAGTTTTAAAGAGCTCCTCCCCACTGCCACTGAACTAGGATGACTCACAGTTTTAAAGAGCTCCTCCCCACTGCCACTGAACTAGGATGACTCACAGTTTTAAAGAGCTCCTTCCCACTGCCACTGAACTAGGATGACTCACAGTTTTAAAGAGCTCCTCCCCACTGCCATTGAACTATGATGACTCAGTTTTAAAGAGCTCCTCCCCACTGCCACTGAACTAGGATGACTCACAGTTTTAAAGAGCTCCTCCCCACTGCCATTGAACTATGATGACTCAGTTTTAAAGAGCTCCTCCCCACTGCCACTGAACTAGGATGACTCACAGTTTTAAAGAGCTCCTCCCCACTGCCACTGAACTAGGATGACTCAGTTTTAAAGAGCTCCTCCCCACTGCCACTGAACTAGGATGACTCAGTTTTAAAGAGCTCCTCCCCACTGCCATTGAACTAGGATGACTCAGTTTTAAAGAGCTCCTCCCCACTGCCACTGAACTAGGATGACTCAGTTTTAAAGAGCTCCTCCCCACTGCCACTGAACTAGGATGACTCAGTTTTAAAGAGCTCCTCCCCACTGCCATTGAACTAGGATGACTCAGTTTTAAAGAGCTCCTCCCCACTGCCACTGAACTAGGATGACTCAGTTTTAAAGAGCTCCTCCCCACTGCCACTGAACTAGGATGACTCACAGTTTTAAAGAGCTCCTCCCCACTGCCACTGAACTTCTGCTGCATACGTTCCTCCAAGAAGTAGATCCTCAACTTGAGGCTGAAGTTCTCCTTCTTCAGCTCAGCCAGTTGCTACAATGTCACCTCACAGTGTCACCTCACAGTCACAACAACAGTCACAACAACAGTCACAACAACAGTCACAACAACAGTATGGTAATGATGATAACATTTGCATGGTGCTTAAATCATTTATCTAAAGTCATCATAATACAAATTTACAGGGGTAGAACTACCCACTAGTCTGCTAGTCCGTATACTAGTAAAGATACGGGCGGACTAGTAAACCTGCCTAATAACTAGTCCGGTTGTCAAGTAAAGTTCAGTGTGTCATCCACGGAATGATTATGGAAAATTCATAATGGTAGGGTGGTACTACGGGGCAATGAGTTCAATTGATGTTCTTTTTCAATCGCATAGTTTTTTAATACAGATCATATCTTTACGTTTTCATTAATTACTTTTGATATTTCTGTATTATTTCTTTGTTACCGTTATTATTAGTTTACCGGGGTTGCAACATATACTGTTTATTAGTTTTAAATAAAATTGTAAGGACTTAAATATTGGTTGTTTTTATCTTTTGCCGGACTAGTAAACCTTTTGGTGGACTAGTAAACTTTGGACTTTACTAGTCCCGCTGTCTAGTAAAATAAATGCCAAAGTTCTACCCCTGGTTTAATAATTAGGTAGATTCTATTGCGCCTAAACCCTTACAAACCAAGCTCAGAGGCACATCAATGCAAAAATGTTAATCGATCTGAGTCAATAAACATATCCAGGTGTCATCAAATTTATATACCAGGAGCTATGGTGAAAGGTACAGCCCAGGACAAGGGGAGAAATTGCAGTTTACAATGAACATTGAACACATAATTTTTTGGGCCGAATATGACAATATTTTAAAGTATTTAATAGTACAATTGTACATGCTGCTTCAGAAAATATCCGTCCTTTGCCAGAGAAGGTGTAGTTTTAGGAATAACATAATATGTCTACAAACAAAATTACTGTAAAACAAAAAATTTCAGAATTGGGAAAACATCTCTTTGTGGATTGCCAATTTTTATGGCGGTAAATGTACAAATGTTGAAATGTTGGGAGAATTACTGTACATTTAAAATGTAAATAGAGAAATGTAATATAAATGTGGGCGGGGTGCCAATATGTGATGTAATCATGCATTGCCTGTGACACATCAAACTCACTTTGACCACAATTACCAGAAGAACAATGTCGGTTGTGGACTTGTGGTCCACAACCGACATTGTTCTTCTGGTAATTGTTTGGAAAAATTTAATTTCACGCTAAGTAAATGAATGCATTTGTACCCAGGATACATTTCATATAGCCTGGATGAACCAGTCTCCAAACAGGTCAATTAGATATAAACAAAAATGTCCCACCTGATCATATTCCTTCATGGTCCGCGATCGAACGGGAGACATCCGACCACTGCCCGCCTTGGTAACCACTGGAAATGTATGCACTGATTTTAGGAAATACCGCATTGTAAACATTAGTAGTAAAATAACCAGTTTCAAACAATCCTGTCTCATTGCTTTGTATGACATGCAGGTAGGTACTGCATAAAACTAATAAAATAATTAATGACAATACACATATATTCTATATAACGAGTACGTCCTTCTGCCCTTGTCCAGAAGGTTGTTCAGAACCATCACATATAAAACAAAGAGGAAGCGTGATTCATTTATTCCAATGTCTGTACGACTTCTCAACGACAAGCACCTCTGATGTATCCGTGAATCAATTCATTATGTGTGTATGCTGTATTTGTTTATTTTATTTTTTATTTGTGAAAGGATGACCACAATTACAATTATAACTATAATTTACAATTATATTATAGATTGGTTTTGTATTTTTTTATGATTAATATTTACATACTGTTTTAATAATGAATTTATGTGTGTTTTTATACTTCTCTACTCCTGTATTTTTTATATTTTTATGATGAATGCTGCAAAATTAATTTCCCGGTCCGGGACAATAAAGTTCTATTGTATTGTAAAAGAAAAGTAACAATTACAATATAGCAAGTAGACCATTTTTAAAGGAGGCTTTTTGAGTTTGAACACCATACAAATGGTTTGATGATCTATATAATGACTACTATTATGCATGACAGCACATTCTTATTTTTTTTGCCTAAATGTCTATTGATGAAATAAAAAAATTGCAACATTTCTATTGAATAGATCGGAGCTAGTCAGTGCTCTAAATGGTATGTTATTATGTTATGGCAATGGTTGTTCAAGCGTATCAGTTTCAGATATGGGTCAAGGTAAATGTAACTTGCTGGTATTGATCCATGGTCTGATATTCAATATGAGAAAGAAAATCACAATGTTCAGCTGTACTTCAGCATAAAATAACATTTGTCACATAATTATGGTATACTTTTGTATTTTTTTTTTATCTAACATTACCAAGGATGAAAGCTGCCTTTCATTAGGCACTGAAAACATACAAATGTTTGAAATGGTTACAAGCTTCTGAATATATTAATTAGTTTACAACAGTACTGTGAGAAATATTAGGAGATATTCCAGCAAGAGTGGCACAGACAACAGATACAACTCATGCCTTTTCTCAGACAATCTAATTGGTCCTTCCAAGGGCCAAGGCACAACCTGTTGCCAATTCATTATGGCATTCTTCACAAGATTATCAGTGATTCAGTTCGTCACAATTACATTCTGAAGGTGTGGTGTGGGTGCATTTGTCACTTAACAACATGCACTATTAGCCTGTATAGTATATACCTGTACATACTCATTACATTCCTGTTGTTGCTATTTTTGTTCACTAGAAACTATTTCTGTCGGGGAGAAACTATTTCTGCTCTGCAGAGAATAAATAGCAGTGAACACTAAACTATCCGCTTGAACCAGACATGGAGTTAACTCCATTCTGGAATTGGAATTAAAATTTAGTTTTGAAAGTCAGTTGGATTTTTTTATTTGGTAGAATTTCTCCAGAGTTTGTTTGAATGAGCAAAACAAACTCAATTTATTTGTGTGACGTTCCATTAATAATATGTGATTTTTGCAATCACACATAATTATTATATATTATATGATTGTGTCCAAGTAGACATGAAACCGTTAAAACAAATCTGTATTGTATTTTCCCAAGGATTTTCAATTTAATGCAAAATAGGAAATTATTTCTTATAAAATGTGGAATTAAGTAGAACAGGAATCAACCAAGTGAAACTGAACTGACCCCAAACCAGAGAATTGGCCACTGAACCACCTGTCAATTTACCTGTACATATACCTGTACATCAACTACGTGGGTAGTGGGTACTCACTTGGAACAGATCCATCAGGGAACTCAAGGTGAGGGCCGAGGGTGACTTCTGTTAGTTGGTCCAGGTTGGTGCTACAACTGAAGGAGAGAGAAGAAACATCAACAACCTGGCACAGACAAGGACCTGCAGTGTGGATGGAATTGTAGGCAACAGAAATTTTAACAATCAGTGTTTGTCGATTTGCTCTAGCAAAAAATGGTTATGTATTGTGATTTTGTGAATAAATTGCTGAGTAGGTGTTTATCTGAAACTGTTACATATTTCAGCTATGTAACAGAAGATTCTTACTGTGTGATATTGGTACAACATACATATTACATAGAGGCGGGATAGAGCCTCAATTTCTAATGCAGAATAACTATATAATCTATGTGACAATTATGCTTATCAAAATTCTCTGAAAAATATACAATTCACTATGTAGGCTAACTGATCTCTGATATCAGTGATATCTAGTGATATATGGTGCTAGTTTGCTTATGTTGCCTACAGTAATTAACTGCATGTAGATTACAAACATAAATAAACTGCAGGAATATTTTGCAATGGCTAAAATTTGTGTGTCACTCACTGTTTAAAAATCTTCAAAAGGAAGATAAACTGATTCACATTTCACAATCAGTGGCAATGATTACAGAAACTTTAATATTTTCTTCTTATATCTACATTCTACAATACTATGACAATTGATATATGAAAATCTAGATAAACGACAATGAGTACAAATTCAAAGAGGCAACGGATGATGGTAAATGGGATAAATAAAACAAAGAAACAGAGGAAACAATTACAACAGACTATGCGAGTGCACCCAAGTAATAGCAATGCCTTAACATTTACATCAACATCTGATATGTGCTATCATCACATCCAATCTCCATCTATACTTTACATACGGAAACATAATAGCCACTCAGCTAAAATAACCATACCCTCCAGCCAGGTAATTGCGACTTGATGAAGATAAACACCACAACCAAACCTTGTGTAATGTAAAACCGAAACACTCTGGCTACTAATGATTCATCAACAGGATATACATGTAGTCAAGCGGACAAGTCAGCAACATTCTACCTCCACTCACTACAATCTATACATAAATCATGAATGTACTCAGTCGCCGATCTACTAGTCCTACCTATGCAATCCATCCATGATACACATTCAGCACAAAAATAAGTGAATTTTAAACACTTACCGTGCAAATCAAGCAACAACTGTTTTGTAACACATCTGGTTGTGTGACTTATGTCTTATAGCTATAATCCAGACAGGAAGGAAGAGAAAGATACTGGGAGAATGCAATGATTCATCCTAACAATTGAACACCAGCCAGCCACACTAGAACCACGCCACATGGCATCTAATCGACTGTGAGCCTGTGCCAGGGAGAGGCATGCGTGCATGACAACGTAAACACACGTGCACAATGGTGAGTGTTCAGCTATTATTCACGAGATGGGAGATGCCATTGTGGCACACTCACAACTGTCTCGCATATAACAAAACCCATTGATTATCCATCTGATAAAGGTCACATATCCAGATATAATTTATGCACAATTTAATAATGCTCATTTTTACACTAGCATATGTTGCTACCATTTAGGTATGTTTTAGAGCAACTGCATTACTGTTTCTATATTCAACGTCCTACATATCTGCCTATGTCTATAATCAGTATAATGTATAGTAGAACTCAATTGATTTTCGTAATAGTTCTTTTTTTTCAAAACAGTGACTACATTATACAGAATACATATGATGTATGTATAGTTTGTATACACAATGTTTAAGGGGCAAACAAGAAGTCGTTGAATTTTTGAGTTCAGATATTACCTAACATTTAGTTACATAGTTACAAATAATACAAATTTCATTGATGGAAAATAATAGCAGTGCCTGAATAATAATTAACCAGTACCACATGTGTACTGACCATGGTTTACTTGTACACAAAGAGTATACAAAAATAACTACAAACTAGCTCAACTCACACATCCTAATGTCAGTAGCCTATCACAAGTTCACAACTGATCTATTTACAATAATCCTTAGATTGTTTCAGGCTAATTATCCAACAGAACTCACAGAACATATTAATTAGGTCATGTATTATTGATATATAGAAAAACGGTAAATGATCATAATGATACACATATGTCAAGCTGCCAACGTGTCTCCACATATTGCCATCTCAATATCAACAAGGAGCATTCCCAAACACCCACACAAGCTACTTACTTATTGGTATGCTTGTACTTGTAGTACAAGAAACCTTTAGGTGTTGCCATGTTTGTAAACTCCACACATACGAGGTCACACAACCCCCACAGGGTAACCAACACCCAAACACATCCTGGAAGAGACTGGACCAGCACACAAAGCCACAGGGAAAGACGTCTGGGTAGAACTCCCACAAGTCTGGGAGATAGGCTAGGACAACACCACGCCACAGCCTCCCGACCTATGACCTTTATCCCAGCCGATAAAACAGAACTTCTGTATCACACACACACAGAGATGACACTGCAGCATCACATCGCATCCATAACGTTTTCTTCAATTCAAACACAGCAGTGAAACGCAAACAGCCCTACCACTACCAGTGGACAGGCTTGACATAATGACTTTGACCCTGTGGGGGCTTCTATTTATACCTCAGACACAACTGAGGGTGGATGCTGCTGTGTTAGTTCTAAGCCTCCATGAAAACTGATGTGGATGAGTGTGGTCAGATGAGTAGTGGGTGTATTTTGGATGCTGCTGGAATAACAGGGCTAACTGGGAGCATGTGTGGGCTCACTATGGGCTGGGAATAATGCCTTGGAGGAGTTCTGGAGCCACATGGACTGGTCAAGTCCATGTCCAGATATCACCTCAACAGGTCACCTGCTATCTAATCTAACATGGCAATGAGGCTTGATTAACAGGATTGGCTGCTGAGATGCACTCTTGCTACATATATGTATCACCAGCAATAGCATAGATCTACATATCTATGCACAGGTCAAGTAAATTGATATATATTTTAAAACTAATTACAAAGCCCAATATGTGATCCTATAAGACATTGTGCTACAAATGTAAGTATTAAATGTAATTATATGATTATATTATTCTATGTCTAGCGCAACAATTCAGTCATAAATCATATGCTACCACTACATAACGTATAATTTCACCATGTGCTGTCAAAACGCATGCAATCTGTCAAGCTTCAGTGATATCTGACCAATCAATCAAAGAGCCATATGGGCCCAGCTGTTGAAATGTGCTGACAAATTCAATGACTACACAATGTAACACAGAGCTTCAGAGGTTCATAAATATTTTGTTTATTGGCTATTCTTGGAAAAGCTATACTATAATGTGCTCAAACTGAAATTATCTATAAAAATCCCCTGCTACTTTGATACAGTACTTTTACAAAGGTATCAAATAAAACACTTTAAAATACATGAGATAAGTTCTGTGAGTATTGATTATTCTGCTCCCACATTGCTGCTGTGTACTGGTAGACATAATCAATACACTTTCCTGCAAGTCTACAACCGGCCAGACTCCAAGACATGAACTGCTCACGCTGACGTAAGACCACAATACAGAGTTTGGCAACCATTACCCAATGAAAGAGTTCCCAGTAGAAATGGCATTATGCAGGTTGTTTGATTTTCTGTGACGATTTATTTAGTTGTTTAGTTAAAAATACAATGTTATATGTCGTTTTAAAGTTTAGTATATTTGCACTTGTTAGGGATATGTTGACTTTCATTTATCTGTTAATGAATTATAACTCTTTTAAAGTCCTGTATAAAAAAACTGCTTCTCACTGAATATGTATTGTACACATTACGTCATTTGTTGAGATGAAAAGGGGACGTGTCACTAAAACATCACAGGGTCTAAAAACTAAAAAAAGTTATTAGTAAGGATGTACCCATACAACAGAGTAGTAACGACAGTGGCTTAATCCAGGGTCACACAATCCCTGACAACTGATTGTAAGTATCATTTATACAAAAAATATGGCTTGAAAAGGGTATGACAAAGACAGGAATTTGAAAGTGAAATTACTAAGAAATTGTATTCACATAACATTTAAAAAAAATACAAGAAACAATGTTTATAACTATAATTAGTACACATATTGTCTCAATCCTAGAAGAGCTAAGATCTACATAATATAAAGCATCATTCTGCACAGCACTGCTCAGAGTTGGGCAAAGCCCAGGTAAGTTCTGCCAGCAAAGCTGGTTCTCCGTGCAGCATGGCTAGTGCATATTCATGTCTATACTAATCTGTCATGCCAAAGACAAGCTCCAAACAATATTCTTGAAAGAGAGACACAGGGCTATGCCAGGAAAGCCAGTTCCACATGACTGGTGTCATGAAACTGTCTCCCATATATGCTTTACAAAAACAAAAATATTGCACTCTTAGATTATACCAGACTGTTTGGAAATTCAGTTCCGCTTGACTGATTTTAGGAACTGGTCTCCCATGCGTGTCCATATCCCTGCCATAGAAAGACGCCAGCGAACGCTCTACCAGAACATGAATGAATTATTAGCATGCCGCACAGAGGCCGTGCATTAATAACCCATGACTGGCGAGAGTCACTCAATGATCTCAACAAGTTATTATGTATTCGTCAATACCAGCGAGTGCCAACAGCATGTGTCTGCAGATTAACATACTATTACGCCAATACACACGGCGAACACACAAAGCCAGATCGCTTGCACTGGGCACATATTTACCTTCGCTGGAGATACGCTCTCAACATGACTGAGCACTGTCAATGTAAAGTATGCTTTGTTGATGCTCTACCTAATAAACTATGAAAATTACACCACAGGACCCAAGCATGCATATCCACATGTTGTGGAAGTGCTGAAATACTCCTAATGGCAATAGCAGTAATGTTAGTGTTGAGTGGTACCTACATTACAAGCTGTAGCATGTCAGCTGATACTGCCTACACAGGCAACTATTGAATGGGGGTTAAGAGTGGAATAGCCAGGCACCCCACGGCTGAATGCCCCCATTGTCATGTTGCATTGATCCTGCTATTAGACCAGGCAGCAGAAAACACCTTGTCCACTGATATACAGGAAGTTGACATGTGTAGCAGGGTGTTATGACTGCAATACAAACTCAGCATAGAGACTTCACTGCAACCATGTTCTCATCAATTTGAATTCCTAGGAAAATATACTGCATATCCTTTTTAAGGACAATAAAGTGATTGATTGATTGATTGATTGATTTATTGCATGCAAGTTTTCATGTAATTTAATAATGGAATCTGGAAAAATCTTAACTCCAACAAACTACAAGGTACCGGTATATACCACCATAATAACATTCAACGCTGCATGAGAGGCTGACAAAACCTGCATTCAATGACATATCCAGTTTGACACTTGGAACAGATGACCATTTACAACCAATTAAAAAGCATATTTCCCTAATTGTAACACAGCAGTTTATCCAAAAGCAATAAATACATCAACCCAAATTCACAACTTAGATTATAAACTATTTAAATGTTACCCTATTTCCAAACATTACCTGCATGTTTTCGTGTTTTTTATAGACCATACATAATGTTTCAGTGACAATGTGTCATGTCATGATAACGTCAAAAAGCATTTAAAGCAAATATCAGACAGTTTGCAACTTTATAATTTATATGCTGCATTTGACAGGAATAATTGAGCCTTTGTGTTAGAAAGAGGACATTCATTAAAGTAATCATGATTACATTCTAAAGTAATTGTAATCGTACTCAAGTAAAAAAATGTCTGAGTATTCGTACTCATGCATGTTCAAAGTAATAGTACTCGAGTACATTTGTATTGTAATCACTGATATAGCTTTATGTAGAGATAGGGTAGAAATATGGTGGACGAGTAAAAAAAAAAACAAGCAAAAAAGGGTCTTCCAAAACCACAGATAGTGTTAGTTATGCCTTAAAAGTGAGTATAAATGGCATCATATAATATGTGTGTTTGTAGGTCATTTCAGGGTCATCAGGCACAATTTGCAAGTTTGTAAACTAGCTTAACAGTTAACATTCATGTGTCCACCAAAACATGTGTATCTGGCAATAATTGTATCCTGTCACTCCACCTCTGCTCCAGTATCACGCGCTGGAGTTCAATAACATAATTAGCTGACCCGATAAATACATATAGCAAAGCATAATAAACATGATCCACACTTCTAAATTATTAATTTAACATTTTAAGAAATATCAGAAAAATCCAGAGAACAATATTTAATTTCAAGAATGAGCTGTTTCATTTTATTCACTAAATTCTGTTGCATTATATAATACCAATTATAATGCAAGTTTTGGAGATGTTTTCAGTAGTGTAGTCTTTGTTTAGTTTGCAGTGGAGTTGCTCCAGAACCTGCTACCTGAAATTTACTACCTGATTCCTTCACACAGAGTCACAGACATAATTCATTTTTAATTAATACAGGTCTGGTTAACAACATTTGTTTGCCTAAATGCAACTACAAAGTATTTGTGCAGAGTATAAAATGAAACAAAACATGCCAAAACACTAGTTATCTGTCTAATTCAAATGCATACAACATTTCACATCTAACTGTCCATGCTTCTATCTGTGCAGTGACCGAGAGTGGCTACCCAATACACATGTACCGGTAGTTGATATTTATGCATGAGGTGAATACCAACAACTAATATATATCTCACACAAGTTGATACAACTCACTGTTTCCTTGAAGACATCTTACGTCCAATATGACATTTACATGCCTATCACACGCTGGAAACGATAATTTATATATATATATTGATTCATCATTGTCGCAAATCATTAATCATATATAATTTATTGATTGTGATATTGAGTGTTTTAGCTATGGCTGCAGTGGCCATAACTGACATGGAGGCAAATATAATGAAATGTATCTAAATATAAATACTCCTGAGCAGACATCAATCATAATTCAAATCAACATCCCCACAAAAAGGATCATTTCAAATTTGAAACCTTTTATTCAATAAAAAAACAGGGAGTTTCATGAAAGTGAATTGGGTATATTTTCATGACGGGTTCAGCGGAATGCAAAATAAATACATGTATACAAATATTTTTATCGAGCCTCTGATGAGATTAAATGTGATGATGTTGCCATAAAACTGTCGTGACAGCCACACATTGAAGCATTTCTTGCAACTGATACCAATACATGACTGATCAATATGAACGGGTACCGGACTACCGGTCAAAATGGCGACAATCCAAAACGACGACAACCAAAACGGCGATAAGTTGGATTGTCGCCGTTTTGGATTTGTCGCCATTTTGGTTGTATCCAAAACGGTGACACGCCAAAACGGCGACAGACATGCACCGTTTTGGTTGTCGCCGTCTTGGTTGTCGCCGTTTTGGATGTGTCGCCATTTTGGCATGTCGCCGTTTTGGTTGTCGCCGTTTTGGTTTGTCGCCGTTTTGGTTTGTCGCCGTTTTGGATTTGTCGCCGTTTTGGATTTGTCGCCGTTTTGGTTGTCGCCGTTTTGACTTGTATCCATATGAATAATGCTATGCAATTGGGTATTTTTCAAATGTTTTAGATTAAAACATTACATAACACGTGTGATGAACCTATCATACAGTGTATAATGGCAAAAGATAAGGTAGCCATGTTCCAATTGTTCAACTTCTGTCAAACACCATAAGTATGGTCAGTACTGACTTTTCTGGCAAGAACACAACATTGCTGACAGGAGTATTTCTATGCATTTCCATGATAGTTGCAAGTATTTCATTACATCAACTTGATACTGGCCACACTCAACAGGCTGAACATAACTGTCAAAATACAGCTAAAATCAACTAGGGTAAAGATTTGTAATTAATGTGAAATTTGTGGCGGGATATAATGTTTGAAAGCACTGAGGTGTTGTTTGAATTCTGGTTCTGTGAACTACAATTCGGTAGACCTACTGGCTTGGTTACTACACTGAAACTTGGGTAATTTCATTCATTCTACGTAGCCTGTATCCCACACATGGGAACAGGAAAAACCCTATCATGAATTTATTATGGATTTAAAAATAATTCTACAACATAATCATCAACAAAATTTTATTGGTCGTACAATGGGGAGAACATATATGGGCCTAACAGACGCTAGTAAATGTAAGACAGTAACTGGTAGGAAGTTTCAAACTTACAATATATAAATACAGTATGGACCAATTTCTCACAAATGTTTAGACATCATCATTTTAAAAAGGCAAGTTTATATTAAATGGCACAATCGTCAGAAAATGTAGTATATAACGATGGTTGCTGTATATGTCAGTTAGTGACAGCTGACATTCACACTGAGTTTCACTAAAAATTTAAATTGTAGGCTCCAATTCCAACTCCAAGAAGAGGGACAACGACAAGTCAAGTGTCAAGATAGCTGTGCATATGGGCGTATTGATTAAATAAACAATACCGATCAGATACTGCACTACATTGGGTACTGGTTGTCATTGAATGCAGGTCATTCAGTTAAATCAACTGTCAAACCTATCGTAATAGTTTGATTGTTGACAGTGTTGTTATTCGTTAATGCTGAGACTGAGTCTAGACATCAAATCAATGAACTATCAACTCATAGAAAAACCGCGATTAACGTTGCTTAGAAACAAACTATCGCATATAAAGCATTTGTAACTAACCTAGCGTCGAAGTCGACAGGCAACGTTGGATCATCGTCATTAAATGAGCTCATCGTGAATTCGTTTTAATTATCCGTGTTTTTGGTCAAATTATCAACATCAAACAAATCCCCAGTTCCAAATTTCCGCCATGATTGTAAACTCTTAATACGCATGCGCAATTGCAAACTTTTCGTGTGTCATGGGAAGGGATGCACCCAATGCCCGCCAAATTTTAAGTCTCGGTTAACCGGCCCTCTCACACTCGATTATCCAGGCACCGTGAAGTGGCGCCATCTTGTGGTGTTATGGAAATAAATTTTACGCATTCTATTGTTGTTTACATTGTTCATGATGATGTATCTTAATTTAGATCTGCTAGAAGATATGGGTGACCAAAGTACAGGACTATAAAACAGAAATAACACTATAATTATTTATTTTTAGTTTTAGGTCCTATTTAGATAAAATAATGTGTAGGTTACCGTACGCGACATATGTAATTAAAATTAAATGACAACTTACTCTTGCCATTCGGAATAGGCTTAGCTGATGTTTATATAACAATACCGTTACCATGATTGTATTTTTTCTTTTAATAACATAGAATCACTGCGATTAATAATGTGTTAACAAACACGTTATCTGTTAGGTGGCGCCCATAAAGATCATTCGCAAGGTAGTCATTATAGTGCATGTCGATGCCATAGATATAGGTCCTAACTTTGTGGTCGATGCCAACATTGACCCAATACGAAGAATATAATTAGCGTAAGTTGGAAATGTATACATTGGGGCCGGTGGTGGCATGACCTCGTGTGGAGTTGTTTGTCATTTTCAGGTGGACGTTTAACCTGTGAAACTGTATGTGTCGCATACACGTACAGTCAATCACACATAATTTACTAGATGCGTATAAGCAATGGATTAGGCCAGCACTTTTACATTTTAATGATCTTCTTTGGAACTAGTTAAACAAAAGCAACTTCATATACCACTGTAGTTGGGAGCACGTGCTGATCGAAGTGCTGTGGAATTTCTATGGCGAAGGATAGTATATAGCTCAGTGACTATTATTGATATAACGTGCACTACATTTGAACAAACCCCGCGAATCTACTCTAGCGTCTATCTGTGACTGTGTAGTTTCGCTTCGATATTGGATGATCAGATGTATATTTATTTAATGTTTTGTCTCATTATTCGAAATGTTCTGTGGTCTCTTGTATTGGCTCCTTAGAACATTTGTGGCATTTCCATTAGGCAAATTAGTTCTGACAAGATTATGTTTTTTGGAGGTCTAAATTTGCTCTAAATACATTTTATCTGCAAAAAAAAACCAGTAGCAAATATTCACAATCTTAAAGGACAAAAAAGGCT
The DNA here is from genome assembly GCA_964017155.1 of Oasisia sp. SBJ-2009. Classification (NCBI taxonomy): domain Eukaryota; kingdom Metazoa; phylum Annelida; class Polychaeta; order Sabellida; family Siboglinidae; genus Oasisia; species Oasisia sp. SBJ-2009. Next base: position 34,614,122 of record OZ024859.1, read on the forward strand.
ACGGCTTCGTGTCATACACCTAATAGAGTTTATACAAAGTAACAATTTCCAGATATACTCAATTTTTTAACGTCACCGGTTTACTCAGAATGTGACTTTAAAGTCTAAAATTCTAACGAAATTCACGATGGTCTAGACGCCGCCATAGGTGAAGGGTTAATTTGGCTTGGCCATTCAGCGCGCGGCATTCTATATCTCGGTCAGCTTCCGGCGACGTCGTTAAGGGTCAACAACTTCGAGTCTTCGACAGTTCGTTCAGTTGGTGTGACATCTAGCAGCTGCTTATAGACGTATATCTAAATCTGTGGTTAAATCTATGGTAAACTTTAGTAATTATGCCTTCGTGCTCGGCATACGGTTGCAATAATAGTTGAAACAACCGGTAGTATTGAAGCAATGGATTCACGTTGGTGATTTGCGGGCGTACTGTCTGGCACTTTGCTCGGTCCATTTTGAGGAGAAATGCTTTGATGTAGACATGTATCATCAGTTGATGGGATGATTTAAGCGATAACAATAATAGACAACTTTATATTTACCGTCATCAGCATGTTACGCGCGTTGCCGAGTTGCAGCCATTTCATGACAACAGCCAAACCCTATGCAGGGAATCTACGTGGAGAGCGCCTCGATCACAGTCGTGACGTCATTCTTCGTCTAAGATGGGGTAGCGCATAGAATTTGGATGGCTGGGTGTTAAAATTTATGTTTCTGGTAAACCGCTGGCGTTAACAAATTGAGTATATGTGGAAATTGTTACTTTATATTAACTCTATTAGGTGTATGCCACGTAAAAGTTAACTTTGTTTGTCCTTTAAGTTTAAAGTGCCCCAAAAGCCACCATTTAATGTCCTATTTTACAAAAGCTGTG
>OZ024859.1:34619992-34622492 GCA_964017155.1 Oasisia sp. SBJ-2009
TCGATCACTTTTTCACCGCTAGTTCTCTATGTACTCTACAAATTGTGGAAATGCGTTGGTACAGTCAACTGTGACTGCGGTAGGCCGAACGACAACAACGAATCATCAGGTAGCGGCAACTCAGATGATAAGCGCTGGTTCCTCCGACTCCGGCATGTCGCGAAGGCATGGATAGCTACTTGGCGAGTAACTGATGTCAAATACAGCGGCGCCATCTCACGAATCGACGACGAACCACATGGCGACACGAGCGGACACGGTCTTACAGACCAACATGGCGACACGAGCGGACACGGTCTTACAGACCAACATGGCGACACGAGCGGACACGGTCTTACAGACCAACATGGCGACACGAGCGGACACGGTCTTACAGACCAACATGGCGAGGACTGTTATCCCGACGTTTCGAATGAAGGAGAGAACTTGGTGTAGCGACATCACACACGAGACAACACAAAATAGACTGTATCATTATTGTCAGCATTAGGTAGTTTCCGCCAAACAGCCCAAACTTGGGCTAACGCAGGAGTTTATATTTTATATGGTGCTTTGTGATGACTATTAGGTATGTTGCATTTATTTAGCGTCTTTGTCATTAGCACAATTGATGCCGGTATGGCTTATGATTAATTCCATAGCGCATTTAAAAAAGTGACAAACACGTACTGCCCAGTCAGAAAACTAACGTGGTCTTGAACACAATTATACACAAACAACGACAACGGAATGAATCCTGTTATCCTGAATGGTTTGACCCAGTTAATCACTCCATACTAATTAAAAAAAAACTAAAATGCAACAGTTGTCGTGGTATGGCAAAAAGGGTCCAGGCTTGCCTAGGAGACAACAAAAAGCAATATGTCAAACTATGTTAATATTCATTGGATTTAATCAATATTACATGTGGTGTGCCGCAATGTTCGGTCTTAGGACATACACTATTCATACTATTGTAAAATGATATTTGTAATGTGTCGCAACTTCTCTAGTTTGTACTATTTGCAGATGACACACATATTTTGTATTCTGATGTAGATGTTCGTTCATAGACCTATAAGTATACTCAACTGTGAACTTGATAATCTATAATCATACATGATTCGTATTGGTTCAGTATAAACAAGTTGTCACCGAATGTATTTAAAACTAATTATATGATTTTGGGTAACCGCAGAATAATTGTTTATATCGATGTAAGAATTCACAATAACCAAATTACTCGAGTCAGCAAGACCAAATTCGTTGGAGCCTTGATTGATGAAATACCTACTTAAAAAGATCAAGTTAATAATGTCAACGCAAATATGTCTGGAATATCCCTGGAGAGTAATGTACAGGGCATGTCTTTGGAACTACAGGTTTGCTTGCCCTATATTAATCATTGTTCTTACCTGTATTATGTTACTGTTGTGAGATTTGGGGAAATGCATCCATTACTAATTTACACTGTGTTGCAGCGGTACAAACACGTTTGGAGAAACATGATGTGGAGTTGGAACACTTCATCATACAAACCCTTTATTTTATAGATGCACAGTACTGAAATGTCAAGAATTAGTCAATACTGTTTTTCTATAATGTGTACGATATACAACAATATACCAAAACCTGTAAGATGTTCAGTGCGTCTTTACAACGTAAAACAATGTACGTTCATCTCTAGGTAAGTGTCAATATGGATAACAATGTATCCGTAATGTATGTGTATCAATTTATGATGTAAATTGTTGGAACTCAGTACCACCTTGTATCACCATGATGCCAAACCTTTATGCAATTGTTAAGAAATAAAACATATATATGATTTATATGTAACAAATTTGAAATATTATGACAAATATGAACAATTATGCAATACCGGGATTTTGACAGATGCAAGGGAAAATTAGTGAATTTATTATTTTATTATAATGTACTGCATTTGAATATAATTTGTACTCTTACTTATATTATAGTAATCAATTTAGTGCTTGTCTACCCTTATTTGGAAATCGGACGGACGGACGGACGGACGGACGGACGGACGGACGGACGGACGGACGGACGGACGGACGGACGGACGGACGGACGGACGGACGGACGGACGGACGGACGGACGGACGGACGGACGGACGGACGGACGGACGGACGGACGGACGGACGGACGGACGGACGGACGGACGGACGGACGGACGGACGGACGGACGGACGGACGGACGGACGGACGGACGGACGGACGGACGGACGGACGGACGGACGGACGGACGGACGGACGGACGGACGGACGGACGGACGGACGGACGGACGGACGGACGGACGGACGGACGAGAAAAGCAGCAAAGCCAAAGAATAAAGACTGAGAATAAGAACAATGAGAAGTCCAGAGGTACGGTTACATTACCATATGTCCAAGGGGTGACGGAACCGGTACATCGAATCATGATATAGCATCAGTTGTAAGACCACACAGAAACCTCAGACAAAAACTGGTGCATCCGAAGGATAAATTGGAAGACAA
>OZ024859.1:34627492-34674992 GCA_964017155.1 Oasisia sp. SBJ-2009
TCTTGACTATTCATGATTCAACAAGTTTTGAGCATTGAACCTGTTTGAATGGATTGCGTTTTATAGTCTTCTTCAAGAAATCCAGTTCTACGTTGTTTTATTTTTGGAATTATAACTATCCTGTGAATTTTCAAAATATCACCCCTAATGACAGAACATATTTGGAATGGCAGACCAGTAATCATTCATGGGCTCGCCGGTATGCCCACTGTGTTCGCTGGAGCGCAGCGACCTAAACGGCTGGCGTCGGCTTACAGCGTGTACAAATTAGTCAGGCGCTAGGCCATTCAGTGCTCGGTGAGTGAGTAGCAGGATATTGTCACCTCCTGATTGCACACATACTGTTGATGTTATCTAATCAGGGAAACCAGCACAACTCTAGTGGAATTGTTTTACTCTCTCGCCATATTTATACAATTAAAGCAAAATGGGCACACAGTGGTAGTTTTTATTACCGTCTTTACTGCACTCATACCCAAACTCCCGACATACCAGGACCAAACTTCCGGATGAACGAAATGGTCTGCTCTCATGCGATAGGTCTTGTTATACTAACACAAGTATCATATTGGCGCTATAAACGTCACCAGATACGCCAGCAACATGTACTACACCAAACTGACTGATGCGGTCCATACACCAGAACACAACACATGTTTGGTTTGTCCTATTGCTCCTCTTTGGGGACATTCAGACAAACCTCGGTCCAATCAGATCCCCCCCCCCCCACACACACTTCAAACAAACATAAATGATATATCCCAAATATGGGATCCAATCTTTGGACCGAACCCTCAAAATGCGTCAACCCCTGACCGTCGTAAGAGAACCACACGAAACACAGTTAACGTAATTCTGATCAACAGCAACAGTGTCAGATATATCACAAAGACAACCCTATTAAAAACAACCATCCAGTCAAATAATCCAGACATCATGTTCCTAGTTGAAACCAAAATGAACGAAAACTATACCCTACCTATTCATCCCTACCACCCGTCTATAACGGCATCCGAAAAGACAGAAGCACCCCTTGAGGTGGTGTCCTCATAGCCGTCCGAGACGGTAGAGTTGCTGAACAATCTTAAACAAACAGTGAAATAGTAGGGACAAAACTGCATTTTACACGAAATAAATCCACATACTTTGCCTACAACTACCAACCCCTAATGGTCATCTCCAACCTCTCGAAGCCCTTCACGAACCCTGACAAAACTACGTGACACACAAAAGACCACCAAATGTAGTTATAGCGGGAGACTTCAACCTCCCGATTTCAATGGGGCAAACAGCAAATCAGTGACAACAAAAGACCAGCAAACATTACAAACTATGCTTATTCTTCCGAACACAACAATACATAATACTGATAATGTTTAGTACATAATACAATGATTGTTTGACAAAAAGGAGCGTACAGAAAGTAAATTTTATGATGTCATACCCCTGTGCATAGGATACAATTAGGAAAACTACATTACACGATTTCCCAGTAAGTGCAGACAAGCACTACAATTATTAGTTAATGTCATTCATGTTTGTCTGAGGTGTGCGTGTGGGGGGGGGGCGATATTCTCGTTATTTTATATATGTCAATAAAGCTGTTAAATCTTTTGTAAGAACATTCCAGTGAATGATCTTGGAAGGAGTGACTGTACAGTTATGGTGGTTGAATGTTATGCCTTGCCATGAACAGGAACTGCTACAGAGGAGGTCATACATGTCTGGGCTAATGTCACAACATGTAATATGCATTGGTTGCACTGGTCACAGCAGACTGATCAGTGAATTGAAGCGACAGGCGTTTTATAAAATCAACAGAGGTGTCTGATTGGACCGGGATTTGTTTGAATATTCCCACAGAGGAATAATTGCACAAGATAACATGTGTTGTGTCCTGATGTAGGGACCGCATCATTCAGTTTGGTGTAGTACATGTTACGGGCCTACCTGGTGATGTTTAGCGCCAATGTGCTACTTGTGTTAGTCTAACAAGAGCTATCGCATGAGCGCAGACCATTTCGATCATCCGGAAGTTTGGTCCTGGTATGTCGGGAGTTTGGGTATGAATGCAATAAAGACGATAATCAGAACTATCACTGTGTGCTCATTTTGCCTTCTTTGTATAAATAATATTATTATGGCTAGACAGTAAAACAATTGCACTAGATGTGTGCTTGTTTCCCTGATTAGATAACATCAACAATATGTGTAAAATCAGTAGGTGACAGTATTACATTTTTAGTAAGTATAAATCAGTTATTATAATATAATTCCACTAGATGTGTGTTTGTTTCCCTGATTAAATAATATCAACAATATGTGTAAAATCAGTAGATGATAGTATTACATTTTTAGTAAGTATAAATCAGTTACTATAATATAAAAGCAGAGTAAGATATACACAATCAAATCGTTACCTAAAAATATAAAATAAATAAATAGAAAAAGGTACGCTACTTTGCGGTACACCAGACATTAGATCAACACTTCCTGAGGCGACGCTCACAGCTTGAGTTCGCTGAGAAAGATACGACTCTTTGTCACGTATATGCCTATTGCCTATAATGAAGATGGTCGAGCAACAGGCGACGATCAACAGTATGAAACGCTGCACCCAGGTCGAGCGGCACCAATATCACGGTCGTCCGACTATCCAGTGAACGAAGAATGTCGTCTTATATAAAAACAAGGGCAACAGGTGTATGCGTGCGCCCCCCCCCCCCGCGCATGTGTGCGTGCGTGCGCGTGCGCGTGCGCGTGTGCGCGTGTGCGTGTGTGCATGTGTGTGTGTGTGTGCGTGCGTGCGTGCGTGCATGTGTGTGTGTGTGTGTGTGTGTGTGTGTGTGTGTGTCTGTGTGTGTGTGTGTGTGTGTGTGTGTGTGTGTGTGTGTGTGTGTGTGTGTGTGAGTGTGTTTGTGAGTGTGTGTGCGTGTGTGGTGTGCGTAGGGGGTATGTGTGTGAGTGTGTGTGTGTGTGTGTGTGTGTGTGTGTGTGTGTGTGTGTGTGTGTGTGTGTGTGTGTGCGTGCGAGCGTATATCTGCGTGCGTATGTGTGTGAACACTACAATAAAACCATGGCCCACGTCCAGACATGGACATGGTTATTTGTTTACATTTCTATAACCATTCTTCACGTCTTGTGCGACGACGCCACATATATAATAGTCATCCGGGTCATATGCATATGAGGCTCTATATATACCGTCGACGCAGCAAGCCGAGCAGTTTCGTCTACACAGTTCGTCTTGCGTCTTGTTGTCAGTGATTGCGTACGCACGATAGGCTAATGGCAGGACGTAGCTTGTGCAGCTCGTGGTCGGTGTTGTTGCTACTGCTGCCAAGTCTCGTTCAGCAAGGTATGTTCATGTCATTATTTGCTGACTATTTACCATTCAGCCTTCGCGTGTCCCAGGTTTACGCCATTTTGTTTGTAAACAGAGCGTAAGATACCGTTCATATCAGTATGGCATTTATTGTCGTTGCCCGCCCGCCCGCCCGCCCGCCCGCCCGCCCGCCCGCCCGCCCGCCCGCCCGCCCGCCCGCCCGCCCGCCCCTCCGCCCGCCCGCCCGCCCGCCCGCGCGCCCGCCCGCCCGCCCGCCCGCCCGCCCGCCCGCCCGCCCGTCCGTCCGTCCGTCCGTCCGTCCGTCCGTCCGTCCGTCCGTCCGTCCGTCCGTCCGTCCGTCCGTCCGTCCGTCCGTCCGTCCGTCCGTCCGTCCGTCCGTCCGTCCGTCCGTCCGTCCGTCCGTCCGTCCGTCCGTGCTTTCCTGCCCAAAATTACGCCGTGCTGTCCTTGCTCTACATCTATGTACGTTTTTGTTTTCTCTCTTGTAGGATCGACCTTACCAACAGGGCTTTGGTTGGACACCAGCAAGTGGGAGTTATCAACGTCTAAGTTTTTCGTCGTGATCTCGATCACCTTTTCACCGCTAGTTCTCTATGTACTCTACAAATTGTGGAAATGCGTTGGTACAGTCAACTGTGACTGCGGTAGGCCGAACGACAACAACGAATCATCAGGTAGCGGCAACTCAGATGATAAGCGCTGGTTCCTCCGACTCCGGCATGTCGCGAAGGCATGGATAGCTACTTGGCGAGTAACTGATGTCAAATACAGCGGCGCCATCTCACGAATCGACGACGAACCACATGGCGACACGAGCGGACACGGTCTTACAGACCAACATGGCGACACGAGCGGACACGGTCTTACAGACCAACATGGCGACACGAGCGGACACGGTCTTACAGACCAACATGGCGACACGAGCGGACACGGTCTTACAGACCAACATGGCGAAGACTGTTATCCCGACGTTTCGAATGAAGGACAAAACCTGATGTAGCGATATCACACACGAAACAAATCAAAATAGACTGTATCATTATGTCAGCATTATGTAGTTTCCGCCAAACAGCCCAAACTTGGGCTAACGCAGGAGTTTGTGGTGCTTTTTGATGAGTATTAGGTATGTTGAGTTTATTTAGCGTCTTTGTCACTACCACAATCGATGCCAGTATGGCTTATGATTCATTCCTTAGCGCATTCATAGAAAAGTCGCACGCAAACACTGCCCGGTTAGAAAATGTATACTCTTACTAATATTACACTAATAATTGTAGTGCTTGTCTGCACTTACTGGGAAATCGTGTAATGTGGTTTTCCTAATTGTATTCTGCCTACAGGGGTATGACATCATAAGATTTACTTTCTGTACGCTCCTTTTTGTCTAACAATCATTGTATTATGTACTAAACATTATCAGTATCATGAATTGTTGTGTTCGGAAGAATAAGCATAGTTTGTAATGTTTGCTGGTCTTTTGTTGTCACTGATTTGCTGTTTGTCCCATTGAAATTGGGAGGTTGAAGTCTCCCGCTATAACTACATTTGGTGGTCTTTTGTGTGTCACGTAGTTTTGTCAGGATTCGTGAAAGGCTTTGAGAGGTTGGAGATGAGCATTAGGGGTTGGTAGTTGTAGGCAAAGTTTATTGATTTATTTCGTGTAAAATGCATTTTTGTCCCTACTATTTCACTGTTTGTGTAAGATTGTTCAGCAACTCTACCGTCTCGGACGGCTATGAGGACACCACCTCAATGGGTGCTTCTGTCCTTTCGGATACCGTTAAAGACGGGTGGTAGGGATGAATAGGTAGGGTAGTTTTCATCTATTTTGGTTTCGACAAGGAACATGATTTCAGGATTATTTAACTGGATGGTTGTTTTTAATAGGGTTGTCTTTGTGATATATCTGACACTGTTGCTGTTGATCACAATTGCGTTAAGTGTGTTTCTTGTGGGTTTTTTTATTTTTTGTCTTTAAACAGTTTATTCGGTGCATCATATATATATATATATATACAAAGTAAGAGCCATAATGCCCGAATAAACAACGGGTGTATACATACACAAAAATGGCACAAAAGCGGATCAACCTTCGACGTATATATATATGTACATGTACTAAACAAAAACTAAACAAACTAAGGAGTAATAATAATAATGGTAATAATAATAATTATTATAATATTAATAATACTGATAATAATAGTAGTAGTAATAATAATAATAATAATAATAGTAATGGTAATAGTAATAATAATAATAATAGTAGTATTAATATTAATACTAATATTAATCGTACCAGTAATAACACTAGTAATAGCAATATTAGTTATAATAACAATAATATAAAAGTACCAGTAATAGTAATAGTGATAGTAACATTAATTGTAATAATAATAATAATAATAATAATAATAATAATAGTAGTAATAATAATAGTAATGGTAATAGTAGTAATAATAATAAATAAAAGTAGTAGTAGTAATACTAATACTAATAATACCAATATTAATCGCACCAATAATAGCACTAGTAATAGCAATATTAATCATAATAACAATAGTAACACTAATAGTACCAGTAACATTAATATAAATTATAAAAACAATAATAATAATACTGATGATAATTATACTGATGATACTAATAATAGTGAATACCATGGATTAATAAATAATAATAATAATGTTCCCGTCGTGGGGCTCGTACCGGCGTCTCCCGTACTAGAGTCTGGCAATAGGGCTACCGTCTCTATGTGATATCAACGTTCAGTTCCCATAGTTAAAGCGCTGTTCGTTTAAACTACCTACACAGTGAACAATATAAATAATGTCAACGTTAATTTAAAGTCTCACAACTTGTGATAACCTAACTAGTAACCCTGCATCTAAAAACAGCAGTCTCGGTGCCCACCGTGGCGAGCAGCGAGCGGCGAGGTTGCTTGCAGTCCGCCCGCGACGGGGGGGGGGGGGGGGGGCGGCGCGCATCGGTGCGTAGCGACTACTACCACCGTCGGCCGCACGCGGCATAGCAACGCCTGTCGCATGGTGACCGGCAGGTGGCGTGCGGCGGCTCCGAGGCGCGCAAAACGATAACACAACTTGTGGTAGAGGCTTTCTCCCGCGGTTGAGGTCGCAAGCGAACGCCGCGAAAGTCGATTGGAGCCCTGACTGAGCCTCGTCAGACGGCGACGGCCGTAAACGGATTAGTTATATATCTTCTTGTTGCCGGGTACTCCCCCCTCCCCTTCTCCACCACCGTAGGCAGAGCAGCCCCTGGGGGCGCTGGCGAGGGGCGTCGAGTGTCGTCACGGTTGACTGGCGCGCACTTTCTGTCCTCGTGCGGCAGCGGCGGCGAGCGTGCCGCCGTCGCGGTCGGCTGCACACCGTCCATGGAGGCGAGCCGGTCGGTCCCGTGCGGCGGGAGGCGGCGCGCATCGGTGCGTAGCGACTACTCCCACCGTAGGCCTCACGCGGCATAGCGACGCCTGTCGCATAGTGGCCGGCAGGTGGTGCGCGGCGGCTCTAGGCGCGCAAAACGATAATACAACTTGTGGTAGAGGCTTACTCTCGCGGTTGAGGTCGCAAGCGAACGTCGCGAACGTCGATTGGTGCCGGGCGCCCAGCGCTCGTCCGACGGCAACGGCCGTAAACGAATGAATTAATTCAATATCTTCTTGTTGCAGGGTACGGTCGCGCTACCGGCTGCTTAACGACCATGAGCGAAAGAAAGAGAAGACGCGATACCAGCGAGCAGCATCAATCTCGAACGAGCGAGGCGTTGTTTGACGGGACAGGTAGCGATGGCCTGCCCGTAGGCGAGACGAGGCGACGCGCTTCGATGTGCGACGTCCGTATATGATTGCGCGGCGGCGTGACAACGGCGTCTGCGGTCCTCGAGCGGCCGAGCGGCTGGCCTCAAAGTATAGGCCCGAGCTGTACTCGAGACGGCGGCCGGTCGCCGGCGGGTCACGCAGCGGACCTCACGTGCGCGGTCATGCGGTGTCTGGCCGCGGGGCTGGCTTGCGGCGCTCGGGTTGTCTGGCCTATTTTGGCTGATCTGGACCTCTCTCAATTTATACATTTTTAGAAACAGTTTCACAGTGAGGGACCTTAAATATTCAATTTGGAAATTTGGAAACTATTTTTACTGTTTCTCTCTCAGTTGTCTAGACTAAGGCCAACTGTGAGACGGCATCTAAACCGGATTAGTACACATATTTGTGTGCAATTCATAACTAATCAATTTTGAAATTTGGAAAATATTTTACTGTTTTTCTCACATTTGTATTAAAGGGAGCAAATGTGAGACGGCATCTAAACCGGATTAATCCCGTTTACAAATACATTACACTATGTGCTAAACAAGTCGTTGTACATCTCTTCCCCAATGTTATACCATTGTTACCTATTAAATTTGGTGCACATACCTGTGCATCGGTAATAATTATTCAATTTTGAAATTTGAAAAAAAATATTTTACTGTTTCTCTCACAGTTGTCTAGACTAAGACCAACTGTGAGACGGCATCTAAACCGGATTAGTACACGTACATGTGTACAATTCAGAACTAATCAATTTTGAAATTTGGAAAATATTTTACTGTTTTTCTCACATTTGTATGAAAGGGAGCAAATGTGAGACGGCATCTAAACCGGATTAATCCCGTTTACAAATACATTTTAATATGTGCTAAACAAGTCGTTGTACATCTCTTCCCCAATGTTATACCATTGTTACCTATTTAATTTGGTGCACATACCTGTGCACCGGTAATAGTTATTCAATTTTGAAATTTTGAAAATATTTTACTGTTTCTCTCACAGTTGTCTAGACTAAGACCAACTGTGAGACGGCATCTAAACCGGATTAGTACACATACATGTTTACACTTCAGAACTAATCAATTTAGAAATTTTGAAAAATATTTTACTGTTTTTCTCACATTTGTATGAAAGGGAGCAAATGTGAGACGGCATCTAAACCGGATTAATCCCGTTTACAAATACATTATAATATGTGCTAATCAAGTCGTTGTACATCTCTTCCCCAATGTTATACCATTGTTACCTATTAATTTGGTGCACATACCTGTGCACCGGTAATAATTATTCAATTTTAAAATTTGGAAAATATTTTACTGTTTCTCTCACAGTTGTCTAAACTAAGACCAACTGTGAGACGGCATCTAAACCTGATTAGTAAACATACATGTGTACAATTCATGACTAATCAATTTTGAAATTTGGAAAATATTTTACTGTTTTTCTCACATTTGTATGAAAGGGAGCAAGTGTGAGACGGCATCTAAACCGGATTAATCCCGTTTACCAATGCATTATAATAGGTACATAACTAATTTATTTGGAAATTTTGTAGATAATTTTACTGTTTCACTCCCGGCGTGTATGACATTAAACACCGGAAGTCGGCATCGAAACCGTATTATTCCCCCTTGCATAGCGCTTATAAATTAACTCAGAAGAAGCACATTTAACGTGTTCTAAAGATAGGGTTCTAGAACCTATGGATTAATTCGGAATAATTGACGGAGCTGAGCCCGGATGACATTGCAAAAGTCGTGAACAAGCACAATAGAATTTATGGTGGGTGGAAGCGCAGCAGAATTTTTATTGAATTTCCTTCAACTCGCACTAAAGCGTTGTCTCGACACCAATACTTATTGAAAATGTGTCTTTCTAAACGGTTGAAATCAGCCTTGATGCGCAGTGAAAGGCTACGTATAAACATCGCCTTAACGTTCAGCGTTGTCACTTTTTTATGTTCGTGTTTGCTTAGATTGCGCATGGTCCAGATGCAATATTTTAATAAATTATTGAGCAAGATCAACATGTCGTTGTTGTTTTTGTCATTATTATGTTGAAAAATATGAAATCTTATTGCATTTAGGGTGATGGTAACCTGCCATCCTGTTAGATGAAAAAGTGTCGTCTCCACGAAAGACCATAAGCCGCTGAGAGTACGGCATTCATAGAATAAATGTGAAATGGTTTCTGGTTGCCGTTTACATAAATAACATTTGAGGTTTCTAGATATATTGTATTTATATAGCAAACTTTGGGTAGGTATGATCTCGTGCGCTATTCTCCATGCCAGGTCCCTATAGCGAGGTTCTACAAAATGGCATTGCATCCATTTCCACGTTTCGGCAAAAACAATTGTAGGGTATACCCTGGTGATTCTAGGTTTAATTTGTTTTCGTTGTATAAGTTTACCATAAATAAACTTTGTTGTCACAGATTGTCGACCCATAAAGTCTGGTACCATGTGCGCAAAAATACGAAAAACTCTTAAGGCGTTATGGTAGTACCTGGGTATTTGTTCTGCATGCGGGATGCATAATGACGCAAAGGCAGATATGTACTCTCTTAGGTGTATTCCCAACCAATACACTGCTAGGAAGGTCCACTTGGCCTTATGCTGTTTAATTAACTGCAGAACTTGTTTGACAAATAGAGATTCTAGTTTAGTTTTAATATCTACGATATTAAGTCCTCCGTCCGCATATGTGTTTAATAGCGATTCTCTTTTCACAGCTTCGGGTTTATTATTCCAAAGAAAACTAAATGCCAATTTGTTCAATTTTCCCCCCACTTTTTTGGGCATTGTTACCAGGCTCCCTATATACCAAATAGAGCTGCACAACGCAGTTTGCAAGATAAAGCTTTTCCCCCTAAATGATAGATCTCTCCTGCTATATAGGTTCACGCCTTTTTCAAATTTAGAAGTGACTTTCTCCCAAGTCTTATTATCGGCGCCTGTTGTACCTATGTACACACCGTAACATTTTTGGAAATCACTGGTCCATTTTAGGCCACCCGGTTCCTCTGAACACCCTCGCCAGCGCCCCAGCCACATCCCAAAGGTTTTATCCTTATTGAGAATAGCTCCGGATACCTTTTCGTATAAGTTTACTAATGTTAGAATATACTTGACCGATCTTGTATCGCTGATAAACAAATTAGTATCGTCTGCATATTGGCAAATTGTAGCAGTTTCAGTTGTACCTGGTAGTGAGATCCCTTTGATCATAGGATCCATGCGAATCCTATGAGCGAAGGGTTCTATGCATAAAACATACAGAAGTGGTGAAAGACTACATCCTTGACGTACACTGCGCTGTACGGGGAATTCCTTTGAGATATAACCATTAACCAGAATTCTAGATTCTACTTCTGTATACAACAATTTAACCAGTGATATAAAATGGGGCTTAAATCCAAAGTTACGCAACACATTGAATAAATATTTATGGGATACCCTGTCGAAGGCTTTGGATTGGTCCAGAGAAATAATCGCAGCCGTCATGTTTTTATCATTTGTGTATTCCACGAGGTTTCTAATAAGGTGTACATTATCTTGAATGGTTCTCCCAGGTATGGAACAGGTTTGATCTGGGTGTATTATTTCACCTATTATTTTCCGTAATCTTAGGGTAAGCACTTTGGATAATATTTTGTAATCAGTGTTTAAAAGTGAAATTGGTCGCCAATTTTTTAACGTATCTGCATTGGCGGGGTCTTTACAAATTAGAGTTATAAGACCTTGTCGTTGTGAAGGAGGCAGCAACCCTTCACAACTACATCGATTTAAGAAACGTACAAACGCCTTTCCAATATACTTGAAAGCAAAAGCGTAGAACTCTTTAGGTAAGCCATCCAGACCAGGTGTCTTAAAATTCGACATCTGTTTAATCGCCATTTCGCATTCATTAATAGTAATTGACCCTTCACATAGGAGTGCAGACTCTTCACTTAAACATGGTAATTCATCAAAGAAAAAAGGGTTCAAACTATCATATACTTCTTCTCGCCGATATAATTTTGTATAAAATGATAGACACTCTTCCTTGATTTCAGCGTTGCTAACCGCATTCGTTCCGTCGCTCTTAGTTAAAATGTCAATATGTTTACTTGAAGCGAGTTGGTTTTCCCTTTGTAGAAAGAATCTCGTGGGCTTCTCGTTGGTTTCTAAGTAGTTAACTTTAGCTCTGATTTTGGAGCCCTCTATTGATTCTACAAGTAGTTTGTCCATCTCATTTTGGGCTTGAATGAGTTCTTCCCTCCCCCTGTCAGTGGTTACCCCTAGCCCTTGTAACAACTTATTGAGCTTCGAACGGGCTCCCTTCTGTTTCTCTTTCCGAATACGCGATAAACGGCAAGAATGGGCTATTATAAGTTTTTTAAAGCTTACTTTGCATTCCTCCCACCACTGTAAATTTTGGTCAACAAGGTTTTCCAATTTTTCCAAAATCCTGGGCCCATTTCTTTGTGCCCAGTTGCGTTGGTATTTAATACTAACTGGACCATGTCGTGGTCCGACACTTTATGAGGGATGGGTAGGTGGCTAACGTTGGAAACGTCTTTAGTAATGGATTTAGAAACGTATATGCGATCAAGTCGTACATGGATATTCCCTAATGAATTTACCCAAGTATATTCTTTTTTATTTCCGAATTTAGTTCTGAATGTGTCTACTAACTTAAAGTCATTACATACTGATTTTAAATTTTCGCTTCCAAATTCCCCACAGAAGTCGTTCCCTCCCCCTTTGTCCAAATTATTGTTTACTACACAATTAAAATCACCACCTAAAATAAGTGGGTGATTCCCTTTTAGATAATAAGCGAAGGAAGAAAAGAAAACCTTTCTTTCGTTAACGGTATTCGGTGCATAAATATTTGTGAAGACGTAACGTTGTTCGTGAAATTGCACCAAAAGTGATAGTAGTCTACCTTCACAGTCGCGAGATTCTCTTAGTATTTTATAATTTAGCCCATTCCGAAACCAAATGCCCACCCCTCTTGCCCGCGTACTACCGAAAGACCAGAAGCATTTCCCTCCCCATGCATTTTCCCATGAATTCCCGATAAATTTAGATGAACAGTGAGTCTCTTGTAAAAAGCATATACCAATTTTTTTGATATTAAAAAGTTCGGTGAGAAATTGACGTTTATGCCTATCCCTCAATCCACGGCAATTTAAACTATTAATATTCAATAGCGGCATTGTCTACTTTAGTAAGTCTCAAAACTGCTGTCTGTCACTATGAGCAGACCGCCCGATTTTGGCGAGCTGTCCGACACAGTGTTGCTGGGGGACATCTCCGTCATTTTCCTCTTTTTTCTACGTTTCACCAAATTCCACTGAGGTCGGGGTACCTCATCAGACGACATATCGTCCGACGAGGGGGTTGCCACAGTGGCGTAGCTGCGATGTCGCGAGCTACAGCTACGGTCCGGGGGCGGGAGCGGCGTGGCGGGAACACTATCGGCGACTGTATCCGCGGCGGGAGGTGTCACGATGACACCGACCACGCTCGGCGGAGCAGAGACCGAGGGCGTTTCCTCGCTGGCTACCCCTGTCCCTGGCGTTGCTGCCGTCGCCATATCGACTCCAGCCTGGCGGGGAGCGACTACACCTGTGCCGTCGCCGTCCGTCTCGGTCACAGGCAGTGCCTGCGGCACCTCCGCCCGGACCGAGACATCGACTACACCGGTGCCGCCGCCGCCGTCCGTCTCGGTCACAGGCGGTGTCTCCAGCACCTTCGCCTGGACCGAGTCAGGGCCCCTCGTCCTAGGCGCTTTGTCGCTACCCGCCACCGCAGCCAGGGGTGGTGGCCTATACGCGCGTTTTGTTTTAACGAACTTCTCTAAGTCCTTGGCCGCCTTTCTAAACGCGAGGCGTTCCTCGTCTGTCATGGCCCAGACCGCTTTTCTTACCTTATCATTCAGGTCGTTGTCAGGGGTGTTAATAGGGGCGTTGTCCTGAGCCACTGAGCGGCGAGCCGCAGACAAAGCCCCACTTGCCGGGTCGCGCACGGTCGCACTTCTACCCTCGTGATCGCGGGGTGTCACTTCATTTTCCTCACTGTCCGTATCGTCCGAGCCCTCCTTGGTCTTTCTCATGGCTGTTGCATAAGTTGCCTTGTCCAAGGCGCAACTCTCTGTTGTGTGGCCGTAGACGCCGTGGTGTCTACAAAATGGCGTTTTGCAAGCGCGCCGGTAGTGACCGGTTTGCCTGCATTTTAAACAAAGGGGGGGGGGGCCTCCCAGCGATGGTTACTAACAATTCGTATTTGTCCGCGGTAACGGGGTTGGTGACTGTAATTAGATGCGGAACCTTGCGTCTGTCGCCAGTCATGACGACGCTACGTATCCCTGAACAAACAGACTCAAACCCTTGGCTTTTACACTTTTCGAAACATATAGTTTTTACCTCGCCATACGGGTCCAGGGCCTTTACGATGGCTGTATTCGGTGCAAAGGGTGGGGCCCAATGAATTTTGGCGGTAAATTATCGGTTGTCCGACGAACGGACTTTAAAGTTTTTGCCTTTCGCAGTGACGTACCCTGCAAGCAGCATTTTATCTTTAGCTTGGACGCTATTTAGTGTTAGATGCCACTCCTGGTTTTTATTTAGGGGACCAAAGGCAAGAACATGGTCACCTACCTTGCCCTCGAGGGCATCCTCAAGTCCGACCAGGAAGTCCTCGGCTTTGTAAGGGCGGCCTTCATAGGGGCCTGACAGAATTACCGATGTTGCCAAAACCGTCTCCCAGGCGTCTTCTAGGGTAACAGTCATTATGTCTGCACAGAATTAACGTGTGAAGAAAGTAAAATTTAGAAGAATTTTAACTGACCGCTACCTTCGCTACTGCTTCGTGCGAGCCATGCTTTCTATTTGACGTGATACTTCAAATAAATGTTGTAGTCAGTCGTTGTATACGAATACAGAGAATTAACTCTCCGCGTCCAGACATGATTGTAGAGTTCTGATGATAAACAGAGAATCGTGTGGTTCTCTTACGACGTTCCGGGATTAACGCATTTTGAGGGTCCGGTCCAAAGATTGGATCCCATATTTAGGATATGTCATTCATGTTTGTCTGAGGTGTGCGTGTGGGGGGGGGGGCGATATTCTCGTTATTTTATATATGTCAATAAAGCTGTTAAATCTTTTGTAAGAACATTCCAGTGAATGATCTTGGAAGGAGTGACTGTACAGTTATGGTGGTTGAATGTTATGCCTTGCCATGAACAGGAACTGCTACAGAGGAGGTCAGAAAATGTCTGGGCTAATGTCACAACATGTAATATGCATTGGTTGCACTGGTCACAGCAGACTGATCAGTGAATTGAAGCGACAGGCGTTTTATAAAATCAACAGAGGTGTCTGATTGGACGGGGATTTGTTTGAATATTCCCACAGAGAAATAATTGCACAAGATAACATGTGTTGTGTCCTGATGTAAACTGCATCATTCAGTTTGGTGTAGTACATGTTACAGGCCTACCTGGTGATGTTTAGCGCCAATGTGCTACTTGTGTTAGTCTAACAAGAGCTATCGCATGAGAGCAGACCATTTTGATCATCCGGAAGTTTGGTCCTGGTATGTCGGGAGTTTGGGTATGAATGAAATAAAGACGATAATCAGAACTATCACTGTGTGCTCATTTTGCCTTCTTTGTATAAATAATATTATTATGGCTAGACAGTAAAACAATTGCACTAGATGTGTGCTTGTTTCCCTGATTATATAACATCAACAATATGTGTAAAATCAGTAGGTGACATTATTACATTTTTAGTAAGTATAAATCAGTTATTATAATATAATTCCACTAGATGTGTGCTTGTTTCCCTGATTAGATAACATCAACAATATGTGTAAAATCAGTAGATGATAGTATTACATTTTTAGTAAGTATAAATCAGTTACTATAATATAAAAGCAGAGTAAGATATACACAATCAAATCGTTACCTAAAAATAAAAAATAAATAAATAGAAAAAGGCACGCTACTTTGCGGTACACCAGACATTATATCAACACTTCCTGAGGCGACGCTCACAGCTTGAGTTCGCTGAGAAAGATACGACTCTTTGTCACGTATATGCCTATTGCCTATAATGAAGATGGTCGAACAACAGGCGACGATCAACAGTATGAAACGCAGCACCCAGGTCGAGCGGCAACAATATCACGGTCGTCCGACTATCCAGTGAACGAAGAATGTCGTCTTATATAAAAACAAGGGCAACAGGTGTATGCGTGCGCCCCCCCCCCCTCGCGCGCATGTGTGTGTGTGTGTGTGTGTGTGTGTGTGTGTGTGTGTGTGTGTGTGTGTGTGTGTGTGAGTGTGTTTGTGAGTGTGTGTGCGTGTGTGGTGTGCGTAGGGGGTATGTGTGTGTGTGTGTGTGTGTGTGTGTGTGTGTGTGTGTGTGTGTGTGTGTTTGTGTGTGTGTGTGTGTGTGTGTGCGTGCGTGCGTATATCTGCGTGCGTATGTGTGTGAACACTACAATAAAACCATGGCCCACGTCCAGACATGTACATGGTTATTTGTTTACATTTCTATAACCATTCTTCACGTCTTGTGCGACGACGCCACATATATAATAGTCATCCGGGTCATATGCATATGAGGCTCTATATATACCGTCGACGCAGCAAGCCTAGATGTTTCGTCTACACAGTTCGTCTTGCGTCTTGTTGTCAGTGATTGCGTACGCACGATAGGCTAATGACAGGACGTAGCTTGTGCAGCTCGTGGTCGGTGTTGTTGCTACTGCTATCAAGTCTCGTTCAGCAAGGTATGTTCATGTCATTGTTTGCTGACTATTTACCATTCAGCCTTCGCGTGTCCCAGGTTTACGCCATTTTGTTTGTAAACAGAGCGTAAGATACCGTTCATATCAGTATGGCATTTATTGTCGTTGGTGTATGTCATGATACTGGGAGGTGCAGAGTTCGAATCTTGTGCTGTTTTTCCTATCCATGGGCAAGATTGTTCAGTTCAACCAAGTGCACTCAGGTGTGTGAATGAGTACCTGGCTATTGACGACAGCGGTGGATATTTGTATACTCGTGAATGGTCTTCGGGCAACAACAACAATAGCAGCTTGATAAAGTTTCTCAGATATGTCGATTGATTTTATAGGTTTGCCAAAGGGTAAGTATAACCCGATTTGAGCAGCCTAACGACTAAATGCTGCGGTAAATAATACATTGACACTTGACACGGATACGCATGGTCGCACATCAGTCTGCGTTGCGGACTAAATCAGTCTCAATACCACCATGGCAGATTGCCTTGCGAAACACCGACAGTTCATACAACGATAATAACAGCATAAGCCAAATAGCTTCGTGTTGGCCCATGGCCATGGTTGTTTATCCAGGGAACTCCCACAGTTCTATAAACACGCTTTGCGTCTTATATAACGAGAGTCAATGCGTCCGTCTGTCAATGAGTCAATGAGTCCGTGCGTCCGTGCGTCCGTGCGTCTGTGCGTCCGTGCGTACGTGCGTTCGTGCGTCCGTCCGTCAGTCCGTCCGTCAGTCCGTCAGTCCTGGGCGGTGCCGATCTCCTAATAGCCTCACTTAACTGCCTGTCGCTCAGCTGCGTCATTTCGCCGAGAAGACAGTCCGGTGACTTTACCGGCATTTGAATGTTATCCGTGTGAGCTAAACAATGCTACCACCTCGTGGGTACTGGTTAATCCTGCAATAATTTCTATTTTATAAACATCTGCAAATATGTATTTCTATTTTTTGTTTGTGTTAATATAAGATTAATTTTGAATAGTTTTTTTATAATACAGCATTATCTGATAAAAAGTATCATTATTTAATGTGTATGTGTGGGGCTAAACAATGCTGCCCCCTAACAGTGCGTGTGTGCGTGCGTGCGTGCATGCGTGCGTATATATGCGTGCGTGTGTGCGTGCGTGTGTGTGTGAACACTACAATAAAACCATGGCCCATGTCCAGACATAGACATGGTTATTTGTCCACTGAAGTTTCACATTTCTATAACCATGCTTCACGAGTAGTATGTTAGGTGCCTATCGTGGTAAGCCTGCCGCGCCGCGGAGGAATTCCTCCGGAGGAATTCCTCCGGTCAAGTGTCGCCACCTGGCGGATAGGTCGTGTACTAGTGGCGCCATCAGGCGGATAGATCATACACTAGTGGCGCCGCCTGGTGGACAAGTTACAAACTAAAACTACACAAATTCGTGCGTCTTATTATTGAAAGTGGCGCCTCTTGGCGGATAGGTCGTGCATTAGTGTCGCCCTCTTACGGACAGTTCACAAACTAATACTATATAAATTCGTGTGTCTTATTTTTTTAATTAAGTCAAAATGGCGTTAGGGTTTATGTAGCGTCCCCTTGCGGATAGGTGACGAATTATAAACTTGGGGAAAGAACAGGTGGGGTCACCTGCCGGATACGTATTCGGCTAATCGATCACGTGACTTAATATTGTACTCTGTGACTTCGCTGTTTTTTTTCATTCAACTCGATACAATGTTGCAATAAAACGGTACGCTTATACCAGAAATAGCATTCTTGTAAGTATGTTTCGTCGTGTCAGCGTATATATTTGTCGAGTTGTCATTGGTTGTAACGCTTCGACCGCCCACGTGACCCAAGCGATAACGTATATAACCCGGCCGAATTTCGAGGTTGTCATTCGTTCTCCGACATCGACATGGCTAACGTTATGCTGAACCACTCAGAGTACTGCTACTACAACCCGGTTGTCGGCATGCAAAATACAAGAGACGAGAGCGTCGAGGCAACCACCACCACCACCACCACCACCAGTCATCCCATCGAGCGAGTGCCATCTCGATTCGGTACAGCGGCGGGTCGAGAGATTGTCGACGTCGAGCTCGACGTCGACCTCCACACATTGGAACAGAAGGCGGTAGACGACAAAACGGCCTTCGTCGTTGGAGGGCTCGTTATCGACAAGGTACGCACTGATTTTTCCTTCTACGTCGGATGTGCGTATTGCAAGAAGCGAATGATTGTCGACGACCACGGCAATTTTCGGTGTTTAAGACATGCATGCGTGAACGGCAACACTTACTTCCTCGTCGGAGTACGCTTCGTTGAGTCAGCCACGGGTCGTTTTGTATGGTTCACGTTATTTGACAAGTGCATGGCCGGTCTGTTAGATGTCGGTGCAAAAGACTTTTCTGTTATGCACGAAAGCATGCGGATGTCCAAGCTGAACACTTTGGTAGGCACACGTGTGTCTCTCACCATTAAGAAAAGTAAACGAAACGGCTACATCAACTACAACGTCACTCACCTAGAGGTTCTTCACTAGACTGCATGCGTCCGTGCTGTTTCAGGCCGAACTTCAAATCGGCGACGAAGCGTCGACTTGCTCACGTTCCACGTCCCCTGTTCCAAGTTCGTCGAACTCTGCTACTGATGTCACAACGGAACCGTCCGACGCCACAACAACAACAACAACAACAACAACAACTACTACTACTACTACTACTTCTGCGTGTAAGGCGAACATTACCGTCGACTATCCTGTTAACGAAATGAAGAAGACGCTTGCACGTCACGTCGCATGCGGTGTCGCTGAGCTTTCGAAACTACGCTGCTACGGTTGCGAGATAGACCACCCTAGTCAACTCCAACACGATTGTCTCTTGCCTGATGACATTTTAATTGACATGCACTTTGACGAGGCTGTGGACAAAGTTAACTCCACTGCAGTCATTAGGGACTGGTTGACACTTTTACTCGAGGTAGATCTTAGACAATCCAACGTGGCACCCGAACAGTTGAATGCCATCAAGAGTTGGTTGGAGGAGTCTCCTTCAGAGCTATGGCGAAATAATGTTAAACGTATGGTACTTGCTGCGTTAGAAGATGAACTGTAAATAAATGCATGTGTTGTCAGAGCGTTGGAGACATAATGTTTAACGTTGGGTTAGTTAGCTTCTATGAAAATCACCTGTAAATACATGTATTGTGATGTGTTCTGCTTTAATAAAAAAAAATTGCAAACCTTATTGGTTGGTTGTGTTCTCTCTCATTATGCGTATAATTATAAGTATAAGTACCGTCCACCCTGATCCCGTTGGTTAGTTGGTTAAAGTATGGACACGAGGTTAGTTCACCCGTTTACCAGCATCGTCGCCGGACCGACAGGTTGTGGTAAGACAACCTTTGTTGTATCTTTGTTACGTCACTCCCACACACTGGTAAATTTACCACCCGAAAAGATCACGTGGTGTTACGGAGAATGGCAGCCATTGTATTCCACCCTCTCTACCATACATCCGAACTTAGAATGCGTCGAGGGTCTTCCCGATTTGTCGTCTTTCGATCCTAACAATAGAAATTTGGTGGTCATCGACGATCTCATGTCGGAAACGGACGAGAGGGTGACAAAACTGTTCACGAAGAAGAGTCACCATTGCAACACGTCGGTTATATATTTGGTGCAAAATGTATTTCCAAAAGGGAAAGAGAGTCGGACCATCAGCCTAAACGCACAATACATGGTTCTTTTCAAGAATCCTCGAGACAACACACAAGTAGTCAATTTAGCGAAACAGATGTTTCCAGGTCGTGTAAAATACATGCAAGAGGCATTCAGAGACGCAACGTCCGTACCTCACGGCTACCTATTCGTCGACTTGAAACAGTCCACACCGGAACACTTGCGTCTGCGCAGTAACATCATACCTGACTCTGGAACGTATCAGTGTGCTTACATTCCAAAGATATAAATAGAACCACGCCGTAGTCACGTCCATCATTCAATATGTCGTCCCTACTGAAGAGAAACGTACTGTGCCTTTGTCTCCTGGCTAAGACTGACCCTGCATTAGTTAGGGCCATTATTGAGAAGGGGAATGGAGGTCTGGTCCAAAGTTTGTGTGAGTGTGCACACAACATCTTAAAAGGGAACGTACCACTGAAGAAAAGTCAGAAGGGGAGACTGCGTCGGTACAAGAAGGACCTGCGAGCTTTGGTAAAAAGGAAGACTTCTTTACATGCGAGGAAACGTATTCTACAGAAAGGTGGTTTCGTTGAAACAAGTCGTTGTACATCTCTTCCCCAATGTTATACCATTGTTACCTATTAATTTGGTGCACATACCTGTGCACCGGTAATAATTATTCAATTTTAAAATTTGGAAAATATTTTACTGTTTCTCTCACAGTTGTCTAAACTAAGACCAACTGTGAGACGGCATCTAAACCTGATTAGTAAACATACATGTGTACAATTCATGACTAATCAATTTTGAAATTTGGAAAATATTTTACTGTTTTTCTCACATTTGTATGAAAGGGAGCAAGTGTGAGACGGCATCTAAACCGGATTAATCCCGTTTACCAATGCATTATAATAGGTACATAACTAATTTATTTGGAAATTTTGTAGATAATTTTACTGTTTCACTCCCGGCGTGTATGACATTAAACACCGGAAGTCGGCATCGAAACCGTATTATTCCCCCTTGCATAGCGCTTATAAATTAACTCAGAAGAAGCACATTTAACGTGTTCTAAAGATAGGGTTCTAGAACCTATGGATTAATTCGGAATAATTGACGGAGCTGAGCCCGGATGACATTGCAAAAGTCGTGAACAAGCACAATAGAATTTATGGTGGGTGGAAGCGCAGCAGAATTTTTATTGAATTTCCTTCAACTCGCACTAAAGCGTTGTCTCGACACCAATACTTATTGAAAATGTGTCTTTCTAAACGGTTGAAATCAGCCTTGATGCGCAGTGAAAGGCTACGTATAAACATCGCCTTAACGTTCAGCGTTGTCACTTTTTTATGTTCGTGTTTGCTTAGATTGCGCATGGTCCAGATGCAATATTTTAATAAATTATTGAGCAAGATCAACATGTCGTTGTTGTTTTTGTCATTATTATGTTGAAAAATATGAAATCTTATTGCATTTAGGGTGATGGTAACCTGCCATCCTGTTAGATGAAAAAGTGTCGTCTCCACGAAAGACCATAAGCCGCTGAGAGTACGGCATTCATAGAATAAATGTGAAATGGTTTCTGGTTGCCGTTTACATAAATAACATTTGAGGTTTCTAGATATATTGTATTTATATAGCAAACTTTGGGTAGGTATGATCCCGTGCGCTATTCTCCATGCCAGGTCCCTATAGCGAGGTTCTACAAAATGGCATTGCATCCATTTCCACGTTTCGGCAAAAACAATTGTAGGGTATACCCTGGTGATTCTAGGTTTAATTTGTTTTCGTTGTATAAGTTTACCATAAATAAACTTTGTTGTCACAGATTGTCGACCCATAAAGTCTGGTACCATGTGCGCAAAAATACGAAAAACTCTTAAGGCGTTATGGTAGTACCTGGGTATTTGTTCTGCATGCGGGATGCATAATGACGCAAAGGCAGATATGTACTCTCTTAGGTGTATTCCCAACCAATACACTGCTAGGAAGGTCCACTTGGCCTTATGCTGTTTAATTAACTGCAGAACTTGTTTGACAAATAGAGATTCTAGTTTAGTTTTAATATCTACGATATTAAGTCCTCCGTCCGCATATGTGTTTAATAGCGATTCTCTTTTCAAAGCTTCGGGTTTATTATTCCAAAGAAAACTAAATGCCAATTTGTTCAATTTTCCCCCACTTTTTTGGGCATTGTTACCAGGCTCCCTATATACCAAATAGAGCTGCACAACGCAGTTTGCAAGATAACGCTTTTCCCCCTAAATGATAGATCTCTCCTGCTATATAGGTTCACGCATTTTTCAAATTTAGAAGTGACTTTCTCCCAAGTCTTATTATCGGCGCCTGTTGTACCTATGTACACACCGTAACATTTTTGGAAATCACTGGTCCATTTTAGGCCACCCGGTTCCTCTGAACACCCTCGCCAGCGCCCCAGCCACATCCCAAAGGTTTTATCCTTATTGAGAATAGCTCCGGATACCTTTTCGTATAAGTTTACTAATGTTAGAATATACTTGACCGATCTTGTATCGCTGATAAACAAATTAGTATCGTCTGCATATTGGCAAATTGTAGCAGTTTCAGTTGTACCTGGTAGTGAGATCCCTTTGATCATAGGATCCATGCGAATCCTATGAGCGAAGGGTTCTATGCATAAAACATACAGAAGTGGTGAAAGACTACATCCTTGACGTACACTGCGCTGTACGGGGAATTCCTTTGAGATATAACCATTAACCAGAATTCTAGATTCTACTTCTGTATACAACAATTTAACCAGTGATATAAAATGGGGCTTAAATCCAAAGTTACGCAACACATTGAATAAATATTTATGGGATACCCTGTCGAAGGCTTTGGATTGGTCCAGAGAAATAATCGCAGCCGTCATGTTTTTATCATTTGTGTATTCCACGAGGTTTCTAATAAGGTGTACATTATCTTGAATGGTTCTCCCAGGTATGGAACAGGTTTGATCTGGGTGTATTATTTCACCTATTATTTTCCGTAATCTTAGGGTAAGCACTTTGGATAATATTTTGTAATCAGTGTTTAAAAGTGAAATTGGTCGCCAATTTTTTAACGTATCTGCATTGGCGGGGTCTTTACAAATTAGAGTTATAAGACCTTGTCGTTGTGAAGGAGGCAGCAACCCTTCACAACTACATCGATTTAAGAAACGTACAAACGCCTTTCCAATATACTTGAAAGCAAAAGCGTAGAACTCTTTAGGTAAGCCATCCAGACCAGGTGTCTTAAAATTCGACATCTGTTTAATCGCCATTTCGCATTCATTAATAGTAATTGACCCTTCACATAGGAGTGCAGACTCTTCACTTAAACATGGTAATTCATCAAAGAAAAAAGGGTTCAAACTATCATATACTTCTTCTCGCCGATATAATTTTGTATAAAATGATAGACACTCTTCCTTGATTTCAGCGTTGCTAACCGCATTCGTTCCGTCGCTCTTAGTTAAAATGTCAATATGTTTACTTGAAGCGAGTTGGTTTTCCCTTTGTAGAAAGAATCTCGTGGGCTTCTCGTTGGTTTCTAAGTAGTTAACTTTAGCTCTGATTTTGGAGCCCTCTATTGATTCTACAAGTAGTTTGTCCATCTCATTTTGGGCTTGAATGAGTTCTTCCCTCCCCCTGTCAGTGGTTACCCCTAGCCCTTGTAACAACTTATTGAGCTTCGAACGGGCTCCCTTCTGTTTCTCTTTCCGAATACGCGATAAACGGCAAGAATGGGCTATTATAAGTTTTTTAAAGCTTACTTTGCATTCCTCCCACCACTGTAAATTTTGGTCAACAAGGTTTTCCAATTTTTCCAAAATCCTGGGCCCATTTCTTTGTGCCCAGTTGCGTTGGTATTTAATACTAACTGGACCATGTCGTGGTCCGACACTTTATGAGGGATGGGTAGGTGGCTAACGTTGGAAACGTCTTTAGTAATGGATTTAGAAACGTATATGCGATCAAGTCGTACATGGATATTCCCTAATGAATTTACCCAAGTATATTCTTTTTTATTTCCGAATTTAGTTCTGAATGTGTCTACTAACTTAAAGTCATTACATACTGATTTTAAATTTTCGCTTCCAAATTCCCCACAGAAGTCGTTCCCTCCCCCTTTGTCCAAATTATTGTTTACTACACAATTAAAATCACCACCTAAAATAAGTGGGTGATTCCCTTTTAGATAATAAGCGAAGGAAGAAAAGAAAACCTTTCTTTCGTTAACGGTATTCGGTGCATAAATATTTGTGAAGACGTAACGTTGTTCGTGAAATTGCACCAAAAGTGATAGTAGTCTACCTTCACAGTCGCGAGATTCTCTTAGTATTTTATAATTTAGCCCATTCCGAAACCAAATGCCCACCCCTCTTGCCCGCGTACTACCGAAAGACCAGAAGCATTTCCCTCCCCATGCATTTTCCCATGAATTCCCGATAAATTTAGATGAACAGTGAGTCTCTTGTAAAAAGCATATACCAATTTTTTTGATATTAAAAAGTTCGGTGAGAAATTGACGTTTATGCCTATCCCTCAATCCACGGCAATTTAAACTATTAATATTCAATAGCGGCATTGTCTACTTTAGTAAGTCTCAAAACTGCTGTCTGTCACTATGAGCAGACCGCCCGATTTTGGCGAGCTGTCCGACACAGTGTTGCTGGGGGACATCTCCGTCATTTTCCTCTTTTTTCTACGTTTCACCAAATTCCACTGAGGTCGGGGTACCTCATCAGACGACATATCGTCCGACGAGGGGGTTGCCACAGTGGCGTAGCTGCGATGTCGCGAGCTACAGCTACGGTCCGGGGGCGGGAGCGGCGTGGCGGGAACACTATCGGCGACTGTATCCGCGGCGGGAGGTGTCACGATGACACCGACCACGCTCGGCGGAGCAGAGACCGAGGGCGTTTCCTCGCTGGCTACCCCTGTCCCTGGCGTTGCTGCCGTCGCCATATCGACTCCAGCCTGGCGGGGAGCGACTACACCTGTGCCGTCGCCGTCCGTCTCGGTCACAGGCAGTGCCTGCGGCACCTCCGCCCGGACCGAGACATCGACTACACCGGTGCCGCCGCCGCCGTCCGTCTCGGTCACAGGCGGTGTCTCCAGCACCTTCGCCTGGACCGAGTCAGGGCCCCTCGTCCTAGGCGCTTTGTCGCTACCCGCCACCGCAGCCAGGGGTGGTGGCCTATACGCGCGTTTTGTTTTAACGAACTTCTCTAAGTCCTTGGCCGCCTTTCTAAACGCGAGGCGTTCCTCGTCTGTCATGGCCCAGACCGCTTTTCTTACCTTATCATTCAGGTCGTTGTCAGGGGTGTTAATAGGGGCGTTGTCCTGAGCCACTGAGCGGCGAGCCGCAGACAAAGCCCCACTTGCCGGGTCGCGCACGGTCGCACTTCTACCCTCGTGATCGCGGGGTGTCACTTCATTTTCCTCACTGTCCGTATCGTCCGAGCCCTCCTTGGTCTTTCTCATGGCTGTTGCATAAGTTGCCTTGTCCAAGGCGCAACTCTCTGTTGTGTGGCCGTAGACGCCGTGGTGTCTACAAAATGGCGTTTTGCAAGCGCGCCGGTAGTGACCGGTTTGCCTGCATTTTAAACAAAGGGGGGGGGGCCTCCCAGCGATGGTTACTAACAATTCGTATTTGTCCGCGGTAACGGGGTTGGTGACTGTAATTAGATGCGGAACCTTGCGTCTGTCGCCAGTCATGACGACGCTACGTATCCCTGAACAAACAGACTCAAACCCTTGGCTTTTACACTTTTCGAAACATATAGTTTTTACCTCGCCATACGGGTCCAGGGCCTTTACGATGGCTGTATTCGGTGCAAAGGGTGGGGCCCAATGAATTTTGGCGGTAAATTATCGGTTGTCCGACGAACGGACTTTAAAGTTTTTGCCTTTCGCAGTGACGTACCCTGCAAGCAGCATTTTATCTTTAGCTTGGACGCTATTTAGTGTTAGATGCCACTCCTGGTTTTTATTTAGGGGACCAAAGGCAAGAACATGGTCACCTACCTTGCCCTCGAGGGCATCCTCAAGTCCGACCAGGAAGTCCTCGGCTTTGTAAGGGCGGCCTTCATAGGGGCCTGACAGAATTACCGATGTTGCCAAAACCGTCTCCCAGGCGTCTTCTAGGGTAACAGTCATTATGTCTGCACAGAATTAACGTGTGAAGAAAGTAAAATTTAGAAGAATTTTAACTGACCGCTACCTTCGCTACTGCTTCGTGCGAGCCATGCTTTCTATTTGACGTGATACTTCAAATAAATGTTGTAGTCAGTCGTTGTATACGAATACAGAGAATTAACTCTCCGCGTCCAGACATGATTGTAGAGTTCTGATGATAAACAGAGAATCGTGTGGTTCTCTTACGACGTTCCGGGATTAACGCATTTTGAGGGTCCGGTCCAAAGATTGGATCCCATATTTAGGATATGTCATTCATGTTTGTCTGAGGTGTGCGTGTGGGGGGGGGGCGATATTCTCGTTATTTTATATATGTCAATAAAGCTGTTAAATCTTTTGTAAGAACATTCCAGTGAATGATCTTGGAAGGAGTGACTGTACAGTTATGGTGGTTGAATGTTATGCCTTGCCATGAACAGGAACTGCTACAGAGGAGGTCAGAAAATGTCTGGGCTAATGTCACAACATGTAATATGCATTGGTTGCACTGGTCACAGCAGACTGATCAGTGAATTGAAGCGACAGGCGTTTTATAAAATCAACAGAGGTGTCTGATTGGACGGGGATTTGTTTGAATATTCCCACAGAGAAATAATTGCACAAGATAACATGTGTTGTGTCCTGATGTAAACTGCATCATTCAGTTTGGTGTAGTACATGTTACAGGCCTACCTGGTGATGTTTAGCGCCAATGTGCTACTTGTGTTAGTCTAACAAGAGCTATCGCATGAGAGCAGACCATTTTGATCATCCGGAAGTTTGGTCCTGGTATGTCGGGAGTTTGGGTATGAATGAAATAAAGACGATAATCAGAACTATCACTGTGTGCTCATTTTGCCTTCTTTGTATAAATAATATTATTATGGCTAGACAGTAAAACAATTGCACTAGATGTGTGCTTGTTTCCCTGATTATATAACATCAACAATATGTGTAAAATCAGTAGGTGACATTATTACATTTTTAGTAAGTATAAATCAGTTATTATAATATAATTCCACTAGATGTGTGCTTGTTTCCCTGATTAGATAACATCAACAATATGTGTAAAATCAGTAGATGATAGTATTACATTTTTAGTAAGTATAAATCAGTTACTATAATATAAAAGCAGAGTAAGATATACACAATCAAATCGTTACCTAAAAATAAAAAATAAATAAATAGAAAAAGGCACGCTACTTTGCGGTACACCAGACATTATATCAACACTTCCTGAGGCGACGCTCACAGCTTGAGTTCGCTGAGAAAGATACGACTCTTTGTCACGTATATGCCTATTGCCTATAATGAAGATGGTCGAACAACAGGCGACGATCAACAGTATGAAACGCAGCACCCAGGTCGAGCGGCAACAATATCACGGTCGTCCGACTATCCAGTGAACGAAGAATGTCGTCTTATATAAAAACAAGGGCAACAGGTGTATGCGTGCGCCCCCCCCCCCTCGCGCGCATGTGTGTGTGTGTGTGTGTGTGTGTGTGTGTGTGTGTGTGTGTGTGTGTGTGAGTGTGTTTGTGAGTGTGTGTGCGTGTGTGGTGTGCGTAGGGGGTATGTGTGTGTGTGTGTGTGTGTGTGTGTGTGTGTGTGTGTGTGTGTGTGTGTGTGTGTGTTTGTGTGTGTGTGTGTGTGTGTGTGCGTGCGTGCGTATATCTGCGTGCGTATGTGTGTGAACACTACAATAAAACCATGGCCCACGTCCAGACATGTACATGGTTATTTGTTTACATTTCTATAACCATTCTTCACGTCTTGTGCGACGACGCCACATATATAATAGTCATCCGGGTCATATGCATATGAGGCTCTATATATACCGTCGACGCAGCAAGCCTAGATGTTTCGTCTACACAGTTCGTCTTGCGTCTTGTTGTCAGTGATTGCGTACGCACGATAGGCTAATGACAGGACGTAGCTTGTGCAGCTCGTGGTCGGTGTTGTTGCTACTGCTATCAAGTCTCGTTCAGCAAGGTATGTTCATGTCATTGTTTGCTGACTATTTACCATTCAGCCTTCGCGTGTCCCAGGTTTACGCCATTTTGTTTGTAAACAGAGCGTAAGATACCGTTCATATCAGTATGGCATTTATTGTCGTTGGTGTATGTCATGATACTGGGAGGTGCAGAGTTCGAATCTTGTGCTGTTTTTCCTATCCATGGGCAAGATTGTTCAGTTCAACCAAGTGCACTCAGGTGTGTGAATGAGTACCTGGCTATTGACGACAGCGGTGGATATTTGTATACTCGTGAATGGTCTTCGGGCAACAACAACAATAGCAGCTTGATAAAGTTTCTCAGATATGTCGATTGATTTTATAGGTTTGCCAAAGGGTAAGTATAACCCGATTTGAGCAGCCTAACGACTAAATGCTGCGGTAAATAATACATTGACACTTGACACGGATACGCATGGTCGCACATCAGTCTGCGTTGCGGACTAAATCAGTCTCAATACCACCATGGCAGATTGCCTTGCGAAACACCGACAGTTCATACAACGATAATAACAGCATAAGCCAAATAGCTTCGTGTTGGCCCATGGCCATGGTTGTTTATCCAGGGAACTCCCACAGTTCTATAAACACGCTTTGCGTCTTATATAACGAGAGTCAATGCGTCCGTCTGTCAATGAGTCAATGAGTCCGTGCGTCCGTGCGTCCGTGCGTCTGTGCGTCCGTGCGTACGTGCGTTCGTGCGTCCGTCCGTCAGTCCGTCCGTCAGTCCGTCAGTCCTGGGCGGTGCCGATCTCCTAATAGCCTCACTTAACTGCCTGTCGCTCAGCTGCGTCATTTCGCCGAGAAGACAGTCCGGTGACTTTACCGGCATTTGAATGTTATCCGTGTGAGCTAAACATTGCTACCACCTCGTGGGTACTGGTTAATCCTGCAATAATTTCTATTTTATAAACATCTGCAAATATGTATTTCTATTTTTTGTTTGTGTTAATATAAGATTAATTTTGAATAGTTTTTTTATAATACAGCATTATCTGATAAAAAGTATCATTATTTAATGTGTATGTGTGGGGCTAAACAATGCTGCCCCCTAACAGTGCGTGTGTGCGTGCGTGCGTGCATGCGTGCGTATATATGCGTGCGTGTGTGCGTGCGTGTGTGTGTGAACACTACAATAAAACCATGGCCCATGTCCAGACATAGACATGGTTATTTGTCCACTGAAGTTTCACATTTCTATAACCATGCTTCACGAGTAGTATGTTAGGTGCCTATCGTGGTAAGCCTGCCGCGCCGCGGAGGAATTCCTCCGGAGGAATTCCTCCGGTCAAGTGTCGCCACCTGGCGGATAGGTCGTGTACTAGTGGCGCCATCAGGCGGATAGATCATACACTAGTGACGCCGCCTGGTGGACAAGTTACAAACTAAAACTACACAAATTCGTGCGTCTTATTATTGAAAGTGGCGCCTCTTGGCGGATAGGTCGTGCATTAGTGTCGCCCTCTTACGGACAGTTCACAAACTAATACTATATAAATTCGTGTGTCTTATTTTTTTAATTAAGTCAAAATGGCGTTAGGGTTTATGTAGCGTCCCCTTGCGGATAGGTGACGAATTATAAACTTGGGGAAAGAACAGGTGGGGTCACCTGCCGGATACGTATTCGGCTAATCGATCACGTGACTTAATATTGTACTCTGTGACTTCGCTGTTTTTTTTCATTCAACTCGATACAATGTTGCAATAAAACGGTACGCTTATACCAGAAATAGCATTCTTGTAAGTATGTTTCGTCGTGTCAGCGTATATATTTGTCGAGTTGTCATTGGTTGTAACGCTTCGACCGCCCACGTGACCCAAGCGATAACGTATATAACCCGGCCGAATTTCGAGGTTGTCATTCGTTCTCCGACATCGACATGGCTAACGTTATGCTGAACCACTCAGAGTACTGCTACTACAACCCGGTTGTCGGCATGCAAAATACAAGAGACGAGAGCGTCGAGGCAACCACCACCACCACCACCACCACCAGTCATCCCATCGAGCGAGTGCCATCTCGATTCGGTACAGCGGCGGGTCGAGAGATTGTCGACGTCGAGCTCGACGTCGACCTCCACACATTGGAACAGAAGGCGGTAGACGACAAAACGGCCTTCGTCGTTGGAGGGCTCGTTATCGACAAGGTACGCACTGATTTTTCCTTCTACGTCGGATGTGCGTATTGCAAGAAGCGAATGATTGTCGACGACCACGGCAATCTTCGGTGTTTAAGACATGCATGCGTGAACGGCAACACTTACTTCCTCGTCGGAGTACGCTTCGTTGAGTCAGCCACGGGTCGTTTTGTATGGTTCACGTTATTTGACAAGTGCATGGCCGGTCTGTTAGATGTCGGTGCAAAAGACTTTTCTGTTATGCACGAAAGCATGCGGATGTCCAAGCTGAACACTTTGGTAGGCACACGTGTGTCTCTCACCATTAAGAAAAGTAAACGAAACGGCTACATCAACTACAACGTCACTCACCTAGAGGTTCTTCACTAGACTGCATGCGTCCGTGCTGTTTCAGGCCGAACTTCAAATCGGCGACGAAGCGTCGACTTGCTCACGTTCCACGTCCCCTGTTCCAAGTTCGTCGAACTCTGCTACTGATGTCACAACGGAACCGTCCGACGCCACAACAACAACAACAACAACAACAACAACTACTACTACTACTACTACTTCTGCGTGTAAGGCGAACATTACCGTCGACTATCCTGTTAACGAAATGAAGAAGACGCTTGCACGTCACGTCGCATGCGGTGTCGCTGAGCTTTCGAAACTACGCTGCTACGGTTGCGAGATAGACCACCCTAGTCAACTCCAACACGATTGTCTCTTGCCTGATGACATTTTAATTGACATGCACTTTGACGAGGCTGTGGACAAAGTTAACTCCACTGCAGTCATTAGGGACTGGTTGACACTTTTACTCGAGGTAGATCTTAGACAATCCAACGTGGCACCCGAACAGTTGAATGCCATCAAGAGTTGGTTGGAGGAGTCTCCTTCAGAGCTATGGCGAAATAATGTTAAACGTATGGTACTTGCTGCGTTAGAAGATGAACTGTAAATAAATGCATGTGTTGTCAGAGCGTTGGAGACATAATGTTTAACGTTGGGTTAGTTAGCTTCTATGAAAATCACCTGTAAATACATGTATTGTGATGTGTTCTGCTTTAATAAAAAAAAATTGCAAACCTTATTGGTTGGTTGTGTTCTCTCTCATTATGCGTATAATTATAAGTATAAGTACCGTCCACCCTGATCCCGTTGGTTAGTTGGTTAAAGTATGGACACGAGGTTAGTTCACCCGTTTACCAGCATCGTCGCCGGACCGACAGGTTGTGGTAAGACAACCTTTGTTGTATCTTTGTTACGTCACTCCCACACACTGGTAAATTTACCACCCGAAAAGATCACGTGGTGTTACGGAGAATGGCAGCCATTGTATTCCACCCTCTCTACCATACATCCGAACTTAGAATGCGTCGAGGGTCTTCCCGATTTGTCGTCTTTCGATCCTAACAATAGAAATGTGGTGGTCATCGACGATCTCATGTCGGAAACGGACGAGAGGGTGACAAAACTGTTCACGAAGAAGAGTCACCATTGCAACACGTCGGTTATATATTTGGTGCAAAATGTATTTCCAAAAGGGAAAGAGAGTCGGACCATCAGCCTAAACGCACAATACATGGTTCTTTTCAAGAATCCTCGAGACAACACACAAGTAGTCAATTTAGCGAAACAGATGTTTCCAGGTCGTGTAAAATACATGCAAGAGGCATTCAGAGACGCAACGTCCGTACCTCACGGCTACCTATTCGTCGACTTGAAACAGTCCACACCGGAACACTTGCGTCTGCGCAGTAACATCATACCTGACTCTGGAACGTATCAGTGTGCTTACATTCCAAAGATATAAATAGAACCACGCCGTAGTCACGTCCATCATTCAATATGTCGTCCCTACTGAAGAGAAACGTACTGTGCCTTTGTCTCCTGGCTAAGACTGACCCTGCATTAGTTAGGGCCATTATTGAGAAGGGGAATGGAGGTCTGGTCCAAAGTTTGTGTGAGTGTGCACACAACATCTTAAAAGGGAACGTACCACTGAAGAAAAGTCAGAAGGGGAGACTGCGTCGGTACAAGAAGGACCTGCGAGCTTTGGTAAAAAGGAAGACTTCTTTACATGCGAGGAAACGTATTCTACAGAAAGGTGGTTTCGTTGGGGCGTTGTTAGCTCCGTTAGCCAAGTCACTTCTCGCTCCATTGGTTATTAGCTTGCTTCAGTCGTAAGGATTCTGGCCGCTATGGAATACGCAAAGAAAATGGCGCTGGTCGATCCCCGAGTGCTGGAGTCCGTTCCATCGCAGCCATTTTCCTCCAATCCTATTGGAAATATTATGCGACGTCTCGACGACGAAATGAGATCCATTCTAGACCGCGGTGACTTAAGCGACAGAGAGAAAGTCGTTTTGTATAACCAGGTGTTGATGCGTTATAATGTCTTTTCTAACAAGTCTAGTCAACAACCCGTGCGTGTGACTATTGCCAAAGCATCCATAAAAGAAGACGAAGAAGTGAAAGAAACGAGAGCAGAACCTGGTGTGGAAAACGAAATCGTAGATAGTGTACCAAAAAGCTTGAAGCCAAAAGCACGTCGTCTCCTCGATAAAATAAAAGGTACCGTGAGTTGGAACGATCGTGGAGAGATGGTGTATAGAAATGTGTCGGTACCCGGAAGTAACATCGTTGATCTCGTGAACGACGCTCTGAGAAAACGGAAGTCGTTTCAACCGGTGGGTTGGAAAACGTTCGCTCGAGGTCTCAAGGACGTGAACGCACCTATGGATTTAGTCGGTAACCCGGAACGTTGGAGTTACATACAGACGCCAACTTCCTCCGTCGCCGGCGGCGCTTCAAAAGAAACCACGCCCACTCCCATCGCGGGCAACAGTGGTAGACGTCCTTCATCGTCGTCGTCGCGCATATCTCGCGTCTCCTCCACCATCACCACCCCGTGGCAACACACGAGGTGGGATCCGTATTAAATAAGCGCGCACTACACTACGGTGTTATTACGTCATGGCTGGTCGCGTAGATAACAAGACACTTTCAGATAGCCGTATTTTAAATAGCATTTATTACGACCCGAAGCAAACCGGAAGTTATGGGGGTATCGATCGTTTGCGTCGTGCTTCCCACTCCGCCCTGGGGGCGTCGGGGAAAGAGGTGAAGCGATGGTTGTCGGAACAAGACACGTACACTCTTCACAAACCTGTGAGATATCGTTTCAGACGTCGACGTGTTGTTGTTGGTGGAATAAATCACCAATGGCAAGCCGATCTAGTCGACATGTCGCGTTTGAAACGGTACAACGACGAACATACTTTCATTCTGACCGTCATTGACGTGTTCTCGAAAAAAGCCTGGTCTGTTCCTTTGAAAAACAAGTCGGCGTCCTCACTCACGGCTGCATTTCGTCACCTGCTAAGGAACAACGATGGACCACAGAAAATGCAGACGGACAAAGGAAAAGAGTTTCTGAATAGACAATTGCAAGATTTTTTTAAAGAAAAATGCATCCATCATTTCACTACACACAACGAAGAGACCAAAGCATGCATCGTTGAACGATTTAATCGTACTCTCAAGACTCGAATGTGGAGATATTTCACGAAATATCAGACGTTGAGGTACCTAGACGTGCTACAACATCTCGTGGATTCGTACAACGCCAGTTATCACCGAAGTATTGGTATGTCACCGGTGGAAGTGAACGTCATCAACCAAGAAGAGGTGTGGCAGCGATTGTACGGAAACGAAAGAGCCCATACAATCGAACCTGGTTTAAAAGTCAACGATCGCATTCGTATCAGTAAAGCCAAGAGGCAATTCAAGAAAGGTTACTTACCCAACTGGAGTGACGAGATATTTACTGTTAAGTCAGTGCATCGTACGGATCCACCGGTGTATAGTTTGATCGACGATCAAGGCTCGCGGATAGAGGGTACGTTTTACGAACAAGAACTCCAGAAAGTTGTAGTAACCCAAGACAAAGTGTATCGTATCGAGAATGTGTTGCAGCAGCGCAAGCGTGGGAGAAAGACACAGGTCCTAATCAAATGGTTAGGCTATCCCGAGTCGTTTAACAGCTGGGTGGACAAGTCGTCATTGATCGCGTATAAAGGGTGACGGAGTCGCTCGTACGGCCATTGTTGCTATGCACGTTACGACAGAGGTGGTGGTTCCTCTCGAAGACACCGTCGAACACATCGTGGAAGATACCGGAAGTACCGGCAAACGTTGGGTGTTGTTTGGAAGTTCGTGTCCCAAAGCGGAAATCGTCTTCTTTTGTCAAGTCGCCGTGCTGTACACTGTGATAGTGGTCAGTATTTATAACCTGACTAAGACCGACGCTAACTCTAACCTGTGGACGGCGTTATTGAGCAGTTGCCTTGGATACCTGTTGCCCAACCCGTCGATGAAACGAGATCGACATGTCTGAAAACGATTTCTACCTCACACTACCGAGCAACGCGTCATTGGACTTGCACCCCGACAACACGTTGACCCACTATATCACCACTTTGCCGCAACGTGTAAGTCTGTCAGGTCAGTGGGAGTGTGGGTTGGTCGAGATTCAATACCCTCATACCTGGTACAACGTGAGAAAAGAGAATTCGTGGTTTGCAATAGTGAACGGTTCGGAAGGTAGTTATGACATTGACAAGGGTAACATCGAGGTGGGTTATTATGATAGGCCCGAGCGGCTGATAACGGCCATCAACAAATCATTGAAAGTGGCGTCAGACAAAAAGAACGTGACACTGAGCTACAGCAAAATCACACAAAAAGTCACCGTAGACTTAGACCCGGGTATGATGTTGTCTATGGATATGTCAAACATACTTGGGTTCAATAAATTTCTCATCAGAACGGCAAGAGAGGGTGATTCCGTGGTAGATATGGCGCAGGGTTTTTTTACTCGCTGTACGTCTACACTAACGTCGTGGAATCACGTGTCGTTGGACATAGCGTTGTGCCGTTGTTGAGAATTGTACCACTAGAAGGCAATCACGGAGATGTGGTGTCCAAGAGCTTTGACAATGTGCAATACATTCCCGTCTTGCACAAAGAATTCACGACAATCGAGATAGATATAAG
Organism: Oasisia sp. SBJ-2009; assembly: GCA_964017155.1. Classification (NCBI taxonomy): domain Eukaryota; kingdom Metazoa; phylum Annelida; class Polychaeta; order Sabellida; family Siboglinidae; genus Oasisia; species Oasisia sp. SBJ-2009. The sequence goes on from OZ024859.1 coordinate 34,662,502, forward strand.
AGACGACGCGGGGCGTCGCGTACCATTCGAACGTGGTAGAGTGACAGTGACGCTTCATTTTCGACGACGCAAACCATCGTTTTTCGAAACATGAGTCACAGTCGCGACAGTCGCGACAGTCGCGACAGTCGCGACAGTCACAGTCGCGCCTACGAAGACTATTACGTCAGACAAGTGGGTGAAGGATTGCCCGTGTTTGTCGGAGCTAGAGTGCAGCGAGGTCACGGACTCGGTAGTTTGTTCGGTGGCCTTATTCGAAGCGCTATGCCGCTGATCAAGAGAGGGGCACTGGCACTGGGAAAAGGAGCGTTGAAAACAGGTTTGGGCGTGGCCGGCGACGTATTGTCGGGACAGAGCATTAAATCGTCGGCGAAAAGACGCCTCAAAGAGACCGGGAAGGACATGATTGGTAAGGTGCTAGGAAGCAGTACCCACGGACCACCGGGTATTCGCCTAGTGCACCGTACTATAAAACGCAAGCCTACGAGACGTTTGGTCAGTGTCGCTAGGAAACGGAGACGGCAGAACACGCATCTAGACGACATATTCGGCAATTAGACAACCATGGCTTTCGTCCATCAGTTGTCGTGTGAGGGAATCAAGAGTGAATTGGACCTGTTTAGTCTACCGACGACTCAAACAAGCATCGAACATGCTCAATGGGTCGAGCATCAACCTGTAGCGTCGATAGGTACGGGTGGACCTATAGAGTTCTTGTTGCCTGGTTCGGGCGACCATTACCTGGACTTGGCCAATACTTACCTGTTTGTGAAAGCACATGTGGTCAGAGGAGACGGGGGTAACCTCCCACCAGATGCACCGGTCGGTCCCGTAAACAACTGGATGCATTCTCTGTTTAGTCAAGTCGACGTGTCTTTGAATGGAACCCTTGTCACACCTTCCACGAACACCTATGCTTATCGCGCATACATCGAAACGTTGCTGAGCCACGGGGCGGAAGCCAAAAATAGTCAGTTGACTAGCGAACTATGGTACAAAGACACGGCTGGACACATGGATGCCACCAACGACGATAACAAAGGTCTCCTAAAGAGAAAGGGTTACGTTGCCAGTAGTCGAATCGTCGACATGATGGGGCGGCTACATGTCGACCTTTTCTTCCAAGATCGCTATCTTCTAAACGGCGTCGATGTAAAAATTCGTCTAGTGCAGAACAAGAATGCCTTTGCACTTATGGCCGGTGGAGCCAATCCAGATTTCAAGATAAGCATCGACGAAGCGATTTTGTTTGCTAGGAAAGCCAAACTGAATCCTGCCGTGCAGATGGGTCACATGAAAGCACTCGAGAAGGGGACCGCCAAGTACCCCTTGAGAAGGGTACACTGCAAGGTGTTTTCCATACCGCGAGGAGCTATGTCGCACACACACGAAAACGTTTATTTGGGTGTCCTACCGAAGAGAGTAGTGTTGTGTTGTGTGGACAATGACGCCTACAACGGCACGTTCGCCAAGAATCCGTTCCATGCCAAACACAACAAATTGAACTTTCTAGCATTGTACGTTGACGGTCAACAAGTGCCGGCAAAACCTCTGCAGCCTAAATTCGGTGTCGATGGTACCTATGTAAGAAGTTACCTTAACCTGTTTGCTGGAACGGGAAAGGTGTTTCAAGACGAAGGAAACGATATCACGCGACAGGAATTTGCGGAAGGGTACACCCTGTTTGCTTTTGATATCACACCGGATTGTTGCGACGGTCCCCATTTCAATTTGGTACATAAAGGCAACCTGCGAGTGGAAATGCATTTCGATGATCCACTCGAGCAGACTGTCAACGTCATCGTCTACGGAGAATTCGAGTCGGTTTTGGAGATTGACAGAAACAGAAACGTAGTCTACGACTACTGATAAACACGGTCACATCATGGACACGGAGCAAATAGAACGTCTCCTTGCGGCGGATTCGTACACCAAAAGCATTGTTGCGGGTGCCCTACCAAAAGACTGTCTGCCTAAGACCGGTATCGCTAGTTATCCGGCGGCATTCGTGTGCAACACTCATTCGAGTGACAAACCCGGACAAGACTGGATCTGCATGTTTTTTACTAATGACAGGCGTGGAGAATATTTCGACTCTTACGGCTTGCCACCTCGACAAAGGGAATTCGTGTATTTTCTACAGAGCAACAGTGCGACTTGGAATTTCAACGACAAAACACTTCAGAGCCCGCTGACTAACGTGTGTGGACAATACTGTGTAGTGTATTTGTTGCACCGATGTCGAGGCATCCCCGCGAAGACGATTGTGAACAGTTTCGGGAATGATCTCGTCAACAATGACTGCCGTGTATTTGACTTTGTTAACAGTTGCATGCAATGTCTGCGTTGATTACATTTGTCAAGAGTTGTATGCAATGTCCGCATTGCTGACTCGATGCGTGCGTGCGTGTTTGCATACATACATACATACATACATGCTTCCGTGTGTGTTCGTGTATCTTCTTAATTACAATAAAAATGTCAACACCATTTTGTGAGTTTTCAATGTTTTATTCACAAACTCAATATAACAATGTATATACAATTCTTGTCAGCCACCCAAGAGGAAGTGATATAATAAGAATTCTTGTAAACCTTAACTATTGATTTTACACAATTCTTGTGAGACACCCAAGAGAAAGTGTCAAGTATAGATATATATATATATATATATATATATATATATATATATATATATATATATATATATATATATATGTAGTCACAGTATTTCATATTTTGTGAAAATTATATACAATTTCATGACATGTCACATGATATGATATGATATGATATGATATGATATGATATGATATGATATGATATGATATGATATGATATGATATGATATGATATGATATGATATGATATGATATGATATGATATGATATGATATGATATGATATGATATGATATGATATGATATGATATGATATGATATGATATGATATGATATGATATGATATGATATGATATGATATGATATGATATGATATGATATGATATGATATGATATGATATGATATGATATGATATGATATGATATGATATGATATGATATGATATGATACATACAGGTAATGAAATTATATGTTGTTGTTGTTGTAAATTACAACATACATACATACATACATAATATAATATATATATATATATATATATATATATATTAGGAGTCAGTGGTCGGTCCGTAAACAAACAAGTAAACAAACACTTCGCCTCGTATGTATATGACACATTATATACGTATAAATACAAATATATGTATAAATATATATATGTATACATATATATATATATATATATATATATATATATATATATATATATATGTGTAAATGTATATTACTATGTGTATAAATGTATATAATTATATGGTCAATGGGTTGGTTGTGAGCAATTTTATTTTAAATGAGGCACGGGGAGGTAGAGATTCCGTCGGGTTGTACTCTTCTTTTCCCGTAAAAATATGATAGTGCCGAACGTTCCTGAACATAAGTATAAATTGACCCGTGTGCCATTCTAAACCCGCGATTTGTTCCCACCCCATTTTTTCTGGACTTTAGAACGTTAAGAAATACTTCCTTGTCAATTTCGTTGTTTCTTTTATTTAACCCCTTCGTACTGAATTTATCTTTGTCGCCGAAACAATAATATGTTTTGGAGCACAACCCGACAAAACCTTTACCCTCCCATTCCACTTTAAAAAGTCCCGGTGTTCGTTTGTCGTGACGCGCACGCTCCATGCAACAAGGATGGACGATCGTCCATTCCTTGCCGGCTAACCGGCAGGCGACGTATTCGGAAGCGTGCGCGTCACAACACACACCGGGAAACCACTCCGCCCTATGCCTATAAAAATGATCTCTCTTATCTGTAGATACACACTCATCCAGGGATGATCTAGCTAGAGCCAAGTATGCCGAATCCGTGTCCATTTCACAATATTGAAAAAGAGGTCGCTCAATGTAAAAATCTAAAAAGTCATAATAAAACTGAAGCATTCGCAGCTTCGCGTACTGATAAACCATAAACGCAATTTGAAGAGGGAGGTCGAATTTAATAGATTTTTTGCTTAGTGTTAGCTGGTACACGGATTCGGCAACGGGCTCTAGCTGGCGAAAGCGGTGAGAATTTATTCCCCGACTCGCCGCTTCTTCGTTACAAAATACCACATCCCTGTGTTTTGATTTTTCTGTGGCGCATTTCCCATAGGCGCTGTTGCCCACCAACTTCATCGTGTCTGCAATAATAGTTTTGTCTGGATGCACGTCACCTTCGCGACGTGCATCCGAGACGGTGTCGGCAAAAGCCGCGAAACACGGACTGGGGTCGTATTCTATAATTTGATAAATGTGAGACACAACCAGTCCGTGTTTCAGGTACCATTTTAAAAGGGGCGTTGTCAGTACTATTTTTTCTCCATAAAAGGAAGCTATTAATGACCGGCGAGGTGTTTTTAAAATTTCGTGTTCCACAGCGTAAGAATACATAAACTCGCCAATGTCGTCTCTCGAAATATTTGCATTTTAAAAAATAGGTTGCATTTCTGCGAAATAAGACCTTAAGTGTTCCGGAACTGAAATATCACATTCTACTATGCCAAATAAATTTCCTTCAACAATATTTTCCAAAACTTTTTGCTGTGTCATTTCCCATTTCGTCTTACGGTTTGGAAATTTGGAATCTAAAAAGTGTTTTACATCTGGACTTGTACGCACCTTTTTCCATTCACACTCCCACATTTCTACAACAGTGCCGTAATGATTTAAATATTTTGTGTTCTTTTTAGTCGCTGACAGAAGATCGGACATCGACTTCCCGTTGACGGTGTTGGTGTGCTCCTCTTGGCACGGGCAACCGTGAAAAAAACACCCGTGAAACTGATAAATGGTTTTGGTCTCTGCACACCACCCGTCAACGGGAAGATGACGATGGCCGATCCTCTGTTCTTTGCCGTTAAACTGGTGTTTAATAAAAATATTTTTACTATACGAAAGCCACTCTAGCCATTCTAATGATGTTTTTCCATATTTACGTGATTGTTTTGGTTTAAAGTTGGATTCAGCGGTGCGGTAGATATAACATCCGGTGGGCATTAATTGGGAAATGGCCCAAAGATATAAAGCATTTGCATCGTATCCGACTATTGAATGGCAGGGATTAGATTGTCTGATGGTAGTTACGTTTACTTCATGATAACGATGGAAAATTAAAGAGGGACCTCCGGTTATACCGTTTCTAACGAGGTCGTGTAAATGGGAATCTTTTTTATTAAACATAGTAAAATATATGTCTCTCGGTAAAGTATCGAACAAAAATTTCATGGTCAGACCCGGTACACTAATCCCGTCTTTAAACATATCTATGTGGCGCAATTTGTAAAAATGGAATTGTTTCTCAATAGCTTCCAAAAACGGAACGACGTCTCTATTATTATACCAAATCAGAAAATCACGAAACTTTTCATGTCGTGATCGCGCCAAATTTGTTCGCAGTATGCGTAATTTTGATCTGAAATATCTTCGTTTTTCAACTCGCTGTGAAAAGCTTCCTTAGGCGGAAGGGATTCACAGTCGAGTTTACTTAACGAAGTCACCCATTCGTAGGGAAAGAAACCTTTTGACCGAGTGCAACCGTATGCTTTTAGAAATTTTTCGTAACTAAAACCGGGAGCCAAATAATTCATGATGTCCAAAAATTTTAAAGTATTCGTTTTCAGACACATGAAATTAGTGTTGCGCATGACAACGAACATAGATTTTTTAACATATCTGTCACCGTCCGTTTTGTCATTCTCGTCGTCGTCGTCATTGTCGTTGTCGTCGTCTACGTGTGTTGTCAGGAGGTATGGAGCAATGTGTTTTTTAATAAGATTTAAATCATACCTTCCGGAATTAAACCCAATCACTGGTAGTTCCTTAATAAATTCATTAAACGAAAAAATTAATTTATAAATATCTTTAGATGAAATTATGGAAATATCGACACCATCATCATCATCATCATCATCATCATCATCATCATCATCATCCTTATGATTATTATCATTATCATTATTATTTCAGTGGCATGATTTACTACCATTCGCTAATTCGCTTGCTTTAACAGTTTCTAACGCCTCTTCTAAACTGGCAAAAACATCTTTGTAAACATTTTTTTAAATAGATTTAGCGGCGTCATTTATGTTATGTAGATAAGTCATAAACCGGTCCACCAGTTGGCTCGGGTCACCCTCGTTAATAAAACAACATGGTAAACTAAAGCCGGGAACATTTGAACAAATACTAACACTAAGAATTTCGTGTCGAGCCAACCAGTGGACCTTTGGGGAATTTGGCGGTAAATTGGAAGTATCAAAATAACATTCAAAGTCGAAAATTGCCCGAAACGGATAAAAACAGAATTCTTCTGGAACATTTATCCCCAATTCTCGCATTTTTTCAAATATGGCTTGTGCTACGTGGAAAACCCCACCCGGGAAAATTCGTTTTATTTCTATTTCACATGTTTTTTCATGCCTAGTTAAAAGACTAGACCTGTGCCAAAGCTTGCCGCATTTTTTACATTTATACGAGTGTGTGTAAATGTTAATGTTGTGTATATACGAAAAATGTGTCTTGTATAAATTCAAATTTAAGGTGTCGGGATATTTTATTAAAGCAGAACACATCACAATACATGTATTTACAGATGATTTTCATAGAAGCTAACTAACCCAACGTTAAACATTATGTCTCCAACGTTCTGACAACGCATGCATTTATTTACAGTTCATCTTCTAACGCAGCAAGTACCATACGTTTAACATTATTTCGCCATAGCTCTGAAGGAGACTCCTCCAACCAACTCTTGATGGCATTCAACTGTTCGGGTGCCACGTTGGATTGTCTAAGATCTACCTCGAGTAAAAGTGTCAACCAGTCCCTAATGACTGCAGTGGAGTTAACTTTGTCCACAGCCTCGTCAAAGTGCATGTTAATTAAAATGTCATCAGGCAAGAGACAATCGTGTTGGAGTTGACTAGGGTGGTCTATCTCGCAACCGTAGCAGCGTAGTTTCGAAAGCTCAGCGACACCGCATGCGACGTGACGTGCAAGCGTCTTCTTCATTTCGTTAACAGGATAGTCGACGGTAATGTTCGCCTTACACGCAGAAGTAGTAGTAGTAGTAGTAGTTGTTGTTGTTGTTGTTGTTGTTGTGCCGTCGGACGGTTCCGTTGTGACATCAGTAGCAGAGTTCGACGAACTTGGAACAGGGGACGTGGAACGTGAGCAAGTCGACGCTTCGTCGCCGATTTGAAGTTCGGTCTGAAACAGCACGGACGCATGCAGTCTAGTGAAGAACCTCTAGGTGAGTGACGTTGTAGTTGATGTAGCCGTTTCGTTTACTTTTCTTAATGGTGAGAGACACACGTGTGCCTACCAAAGTGTTCAGCTTGGACATCCGCATGCTTTCGTGCATAACCGAAAAGTCTTTTGCACCGACGTCTAACAGACTGGCCATGCACTTGTCAAATAACGTGAACCATACAAAACGACCCGTGGCTGACTCAACGAAGCGTACTCCGACGAGGAAGTAAGTGTTGCCGTTCACGCATGCATGTCTTACACACCGAAGATTGCCGTGGTCGTCGACAATCATTCGCTTCTTGCAATACGCACATCCGACGTAGAAGGAAAAATCAGTGCGTACCTTGTCGATAACGAGCCCTCCAACGACGAAGGCCGTTTTGTCGTCTACCGCCTTCTGTTCCAATGTGTGGAGGTCGACGTCGAGCTCGACGTCGACAATCTCTCGACCCGCCGCTGTACCGAATCGAGATGGCACTCGCTCGATGGGATGACTGGTGGTGGTGGTGGTGGTGGTTGCCTCGACGCTTTCGTCTCTTGTATTTTGCATGGCGACAACCGGGTTGTAGTAGCAGTACTCTGAGTGGTTCAGCATAACGTTAGCCATGTCGATGTCGGAGAACGAATGACAACCTCGAAATTCGGCCGGGTTATATACGTTATCGCTTGGGTCACGTGGGCGGTCGAAGCGTTACAACCAATGACAACTCGACAAATATATACGCTGACACGACGAAACATACTTACAAGAATGCTATTTCTGGTATAAGCGTACCGTTTTATTGCAACATTGTATCGAGTTGAATGAAAAAAAACAGCGAAGTCACAGAGTACAATATTAAGTCACGTGATCGATTAGCCGAATACGTATCCGGCAGGTGACCCCACCTGTTCTTTCCCCAAGTTTATAATTCGTCACCTATCCGCAAGGGGACGCTACATAAACCCTAACGCCATTTTGACTTAATTAAAAAAATAAGACACACGAATTTATATAGTATTAGTTTGTGAACTGTCCGTAAGAGGGCGACACTAATGCACGACCTATCCGCCAAGAGGCGCCACTTTCAATAATAAGACGCACGAATTTGTGTAGTTTTAGTTTGTAACTTGTCCACCAGGCGGCGCCATTAGTGTATGATCTATCCGCCTGATGGCGCCACTAGTACACGACATGTCCGCCAGGTGGCGACACTTGACCGGAGGAATTCCTCCGGAGGAATTCCTCCGCGGCGCGGCAGGCTTACCACGATAGGCACCTAACATACTACTTTCACGTCTTATGCGACGACGGCCAATGAGTGCATACGCGTCATACATATTATCAATATAAGTTTAGCTTTGAATAGTTTTTATAATACAGCATTATCTGATAAGAACATTTATCCTTATTTAATTTGTTATTTCAAATTCGGCCTAAGAAAAAATCAGCGTCTCTACCCTAATCTGGGGTAAGGCCGCACTGGCATCGGCAGCCGTTGGCCATGAAATTCCCAAGCGGAGTTGAGGGGTTGAAAAGTGCTGCCACCTCACGGAGTCTGGCTAATCGAGGTTAATCTCCCAACGGAGGAACACTTTCAAGAATGTTATTCCGTTATCGCGTAAACGATCGCCTGTCCTATCCCGCTGGCGATGCACGGACTCGTTATCTTGGTTAATTATTGATGATAATATTAATAATGCGATTGTATGTAATGCTGCAGCATGTATTGAACTAGAGAATGTTATGCATCACTGACGTCAACAATTATGATCACACTGAGTGGTGATCCACACACGCGCATAGAGTAGACGAGTAGTCCTATACATTAAGACTTTGCGGTAATTTTTATTACTGGCGGCAGACTTGTACTTTCGCCATAGATGTCCTTGCTCTACTTCAACATGTATAGTGTTTTGCTTTCTCTGTTGTAGGATCGACCTTAGCAGGGATTTGGTCGGACACCAGCGACTGGGAGTTATCAACTTCTCAGGTTTTCATCGTGATATCGATCAGTCTTTCACCGCTAGTTCTCTACATAATTATTGTGGAAATGCATTGGTGCATTCAGCAATGACTGCGGTAGGCCGAATGACAACAACGAATCATCCGCTAGCGGAAACTCGAATGATGAGCGCTGGCACGGGCGTCGGTCGGTGGGGGACGGGGGACGCGTCCCCCCCCCCCCCCACTTTTCAGGGCGGGGGGGACAGCATAGGAATTGTCCCCCCACTTTTCAGTTCAGAAAAATTGCGAAGCATATAGCCTGACTCAACACTCCTCTCTCTTAAATGCCGGTACATAGACAATAGACTCACGATATGAAGTTCAGCAAAGTTATTTATCGCAAATGAACACGAGGCAAACATGTTTTGAGGCAAGTTTTGCTGTCAGTGCGCCATAATCCGTAATAGTTATGTAAACAAGCGTAATATTTTAATGTATTGAATGAAATTTTAAACAACTCTTCACAGTAGTTATCATAGGACAGTTATCGAACAGCCGGTGGCATTTATACCAAAAAGGCTTTGTTATTTCGCTGCACATTGATGATTTTTAATTTGTCGCGCAGAAATGCCAATCGGAAAGTTTATAACTATCGGAAAAATGTAAGCAGCTGCCATCAAGCACATTTTAAATGATGACATTTGTGTTGCACTTCCACCCCTCGCCTGCTTGATGCTTATCGCCTACGACAGAAGCGGCGGATTCGTGCACTTTGTGTAACAGATTCCCATTTGAGTGATGACAAATTTCTTTGCCAAAATGTTGGATTGGGAAGTTCTACACAGGCACAGCATTGGCGTCGATCAGTGGGGGACGAGGGGGACGCTGACCACCCCACGGTCTGAGGGGGTCAGCATAGGAAATGTCCTCATAGTTTTTCAGTTCATAAAACAAATTTATAGGCATATATAGCGAGACTGATCACTCCCTTCTCTTAAAAACCCTACATCTGTCTAGTAGTTAAATTAATAATAATAATAGTTTATTTCTTATATAGCGCCCCATCCAAATAATTGTTCTGGGGCGCTTAACAATGATTATTCCTAAAATAATGATACTAAAAATACATACTAATAACATAATAATAATAAATATATATATATAAATAATAATAATACTAAAACGTTAATACAATACTACTTTGATAAAATGAGGATATATATACTAATAAAACAAATATGTTGCTTTAAAATACAGACTTAAATTGGCACACAACTACACACTATATTAAAAATGAATAAATAAGTAAAATAGTATAAATATGTTGTATATAGTAAATAAAATAGTATAAATATATGCTAATTAAATGAATAAGAACTAAACTTCCGACTACCTAGTGGAAAATCACTAGATAAATTGCTTGGTTGGCAGCAGCCCGCAACTTGATCTAAGTCCAGTAAATATTCATCAATCATGCCGGGCTGTGTCATTTTGACTCTTGTATATATATATATAGCCATCAAGCACATAATAGATTATGAAATTTTGTTTGCCCTGTGACGCCTTGGATTGCAGCCTGGTAGCCCTGGTGGATATTTATATCGCCTATTATATCGCCTACGGCGGAACCAGAGGATTTATACACTTTGTGTAATTTCATCTCATTTTAGTGATGACAAATTTCTTTGCCAAAAGGTGGGATTTGTAAGCTCTGCATCTTTTCACTCTATGAATCAGGCAAGCAGTGCTGGGTCCAAAGCATAGCTTTATGTAGAGACCCGTCCACCCGTCATCTGGTCGAGTAAAAACGAATATGGACGGGTAGAAATATAGGTGGACGGGTAGAAATATGGGTGGACGGGTGGTGGACGGAGTAAAAAAGTCTTCGAAAACCATATATATATCGCTAGTTATGCCTTCCTTGAAAGTGAGTGTAAATGGTGTCATATGTGTGTTTTTAGCCCATTTCAGGTCATCAGGAACATTTGAAAGTTTGTAAACTAGCTTAACAGTTAACATTCATGTGTCCACCAAAACGTGTGACTGGCAATAATTGTATCCTGCATAAAGCCCTGGTCCAAAGTCTACCCCTAAATATTCAGTGATTGGGGTAGGCCATGGCCCCTCTTCAAATATATGTTGTCAACATAACTATTATAAATAGCATAACACCAAGGCTTTTTTAGTTTTGAATTAGCACCAGACCAACAATGAATTATGATTTATATTAAAAAAATACTTATAACATATTATACTATATATTATATGACATATATATATATATATATATATATATATATATATATATATATATATATATATATATATATATATATATATATTATACATACATATATGTCTATATAAATTGGTCCACCCGTCCCCCCCCCCCCCCCCCCCCCCCCCCACTGTTAAAACCGGATCGACGCCCCTGAGCGCTGGTTCCGCCGTCTTTGCCATGTGGCGAAGGCACGAGTAACCGATGTGAAGTACAGTAGCGCCCTCTCGCGAATCGATGACAAACCACACGGCGACGGCAAGAGCAGCCATAGTCTTTTAAAAGATCAACATGGCGACGACTGTTATCCCTACGTTTCGAATCAAGGGGATAACTTGGTGTAGCTATAGCAGCACACCAGACAGGACATAAACAGGCAGCCGTTATTGTTGACTACAAATTTGCTATGATTAACTTATGCATAGCTGGAATGGATTAAAAGAACGACTAGGAAGCAATTTGTAAATACTGACGGTTGTGTCTCCGAACTATTAGATGTCATACATGGAGTTCCGCAAGGGTCTATTTTAAGTCCACGACTATTTTGTACTTAACATCAATTATTTATGCAAAGTATCATCATTACTGAAATGCGTACGTTTTGCTGACGATACGAATATAATGTTGTAGTGGTAACAATCTGACAGAACTGTGTAACATGCTAAATAGAGAAATCGTTAAATTGTGCAAATGATTTGCTGTAAGTGTAAGCAGCTCAATTTGTCCAAAACGAACTGATGTTGACATTAATGTGTGTTTAAATAACGAAGACATAACCAGAGTGTGTGTAACCATATTTCTTGGATTATTTATTTATGACCAGCTAAACTAGCTAGAAACGCCACATTAATATAGTTAGAGCAAAACTGTCGAAAGTGGCAGGGGTAATTCACAAGGCAAGTTGTTTAACTAATCAGTATGAAATGTACATATT
>OZ024859.1:34679992-34692492 GCA_964017155.1 Oasisia sp. SBJ-2009
CAGCGCAGATATGATAATGGTTTAGACTGTCTAGTTAAATTACAGAGATATTAACGAGAGTTTTTAATCATAAGGTGCGTTTAGTTGCATGCAGTTCCTTGGAAGCGAAGTTAGTTGCAATAATGTTATAGTTCCACTCCGGCCATCAGCTAGGGCCTAGGGGTACTGCTTTAGTGCAGCTCCAATTTCCAAGTGACACATCAGCAATTTCTTTTCAAGTAATCACTATTTACATACAATAATTGGTTATCAAGATATATTCTTTCTTTCTTTCTGCCTTACAATTGCAGTGCTGTGCGTATAATATAATACAAGTAGGCCTGTGCATTTATTACTGAAACATTAAAGCAGTGCTTACAATGAAGGGGTAATTGGTAGTGTAATTGATCTTGATACGGAGCTGGAGTTACGGTTGATCGTTGCCACTCACCCGTCCTTCGATGTCATGAGTGTCCGAGGCAAGGACAGCTGAAGGACTGACGGCGGTGTAGACAGAAGTTCTAGCGTCAGCACAGCCCTCCTTAACGTTCATTTCGTTCCGACGCCATTTAACGTTAGTTAATTGCTCAAACGTAAAAAGCACTATGCACCATAGAACAAAACACACATGAGTGATATACTGATATGAACCTTACTGCGCCTTCCACCGCAATTACCATAAGATAAGCAAATAACATCCAACAAGCATGACCACTGACCTATGTAAAGACTGGATAGCGTGCGGCTGTGTTATTTTGACGCCACCGAGCCTCGGCCATGTGGCTCCCAGCCGCTGGCAAGCGGCCACCTTTTCAATGTTAAATGGCTCAACTTCAGCTACCAATTAGGCTAGTATTATTTGTGTCTAAATTTTTTTATGGTACTACTAATTATTCGTAATGGCAAATATGATGTTTAGAATCAAATCAGTTACGCTAAAAATGTATTTTTTAAAGTGAAGAGACGTGCAGCAGGATTTGGACCAAACAACTATTCCAAAATGGGGTGCGAGGTTGTCACCGCTGCACGGCAGTAACAATGGAAACCCGACTTTGGGGATCGAGCCAGAATTTACTTGTATAAAACATATTACCACTGATCTCTATAGTATAGATCATTGCCTTAGCCCTAATCTAAATCCAAAACCCTAGCACAAACTCACACCACATCCCAATTTTGGAATAGTGGTTTGGGTCCAAACATAATCCCAGCAGCGGCCTGTTGGCCTTGTTATTATGTTGTGGTATAGCCTACGCACACATCAGCTTAACACTTGCTAAGTTGCACAAATCCCATCTTATCTGACAAACGTATAACACAAGCACAAACATAATGTCAAGTTAAAAACAGTTTAAAAAAGGTAACGACCCTACTATACAGCAGATTGATGGCTGACGAATTATCATCTTAAAGTGGCATTTTAAATACTTTTTTGTTAATTTAATTTTTGTACGTCCTATCATGTTATTATATTTTAGTAGAGCACCTTTTATGTTAGCACATTGTCTTATATTTATGACATTTGTTTACCTGTATTTAAGAATATTTACATTTTACTTAGTATATTACTGTGTTTATTTATTTATGTATTATTTTTTTATTTTCTTAAATTTATTCTTAGTATTTTTGGAGGACCACATTGGAAACAAGTATGCTATTGTGTGCTTTAATGTGTTTATCCTCGGTAAGTATTATGTATATGATTATTTCATTATTTGCTTAATTATGCATCGAATCCAAATTTGAAATGTGAGCAGTGATACAAATATGAACATAAACATGAGCATTCGTAACAAGATAAACAAAACTGGCAAAGCACAACATGCACAAACATAAACTTTTTAAACACACATTATAACATGATGGTGAACCATAAACAAGACACATAACTTGCAATGTGAACAAAGCAGAACATGACCTCAGTGCATTAAGCAATACTAGGTACTTGTTGTGTAACAAGTATGTTATTTGAATCAGTAACCCATGGGTGTCTATGTAACCTGTTTCTATTATATTATAACACATGACATCCAAAATAATATTGTTTCAGTAAGAGAAGTGAGAATGTGTTTCTATTACTATCAAAAAAACCATCTCACTGATGGTTAAACACTATTGTTCCACAGTTATCACAGCTAGAGTCATTTTGAGCTGATCCTTGCAGTAGCAGTTTCTAGACTGTATGTACACTATATACATCAAACTCAATTACTGTGATAAGAGTAAGAACACTATGACCATCGTGTATTAGCATCCTCACTAATTTCTAAGCGAGGGCCGTTAATATAATACATACTAATTAAACTTCACAAATTATTACTAAGTACTAATTAAACTACACTAATTATTACTACTAATTAAACTACACGGTGGTTGTGCGTTAACACATGGACCTGAAACAACTGAATAGCCGGCCCATGGCAGGTGGCATACATCAACATGGCGGTTGCGGGGAGCGTGGCGTCAAGTGACAGCACACACAGGGGTGCGGCATTAGCCATCCAGTTATATAGAGGTCAGTGAGCATGATTCACCACTGCGCATATTGCCCGGGTCTCTCCTGAAACAAACGGTCGCATCAATTGTCACTGTTTTTACATTGCTACGGCGTCGCGGCGCTGCGAGTCAGTTGAAAAAGATTGATGACATCGTGCTCGTTGTAAGAGGAAGTATAACCTGGTCGGTCCGTCGGTCCGTCGGTCCGTCGGTCCGTCGGTCCGTCGGTCCGTCGGTCCGTCGGTCCGTCGGTCCGTCGGTCCGTCGGTCCGTCGGTCCGTCGGTCCGTCGGTCCGTCGGTCCGTCGGTCCGTCGGTCCGTCGGTCCGTCGGTCCGTCGGTCCGTCGGCCCGTCGGTCCGTCGGTCCGTCGGTCCGTCGGTCCGTCGGTCCGTCGGTCCGTCGGTCCGTCGGTCCGTCGGTCCGTCGGTCCGTCGGTCCGTCCGTCGGTCCGTCGGTCGGTCGGTCGGTCGGTCGGTCGGTCCGTCCGTCGGTCCGTCGGTCGGTCGGTCGGTCGGTCGGTCGGTCCGTCCGTCCGTCCGTCCGTCCGTCCGTCCGTCCGTCCGTCCGTCCGTCCGTCCGTCCGTCCGTCCGTCCGTCCGTCCGTCCGTCCGTCCGTCCGTCCGTCCGTCCGTCCGTCCGTCCGTCCGTCCGTCCGTCCGTCCGTCCGTCCGTCCGTCCGTCCGTCCGTCCGTCCGTCCGTCCGTCCGTCCGTCCGTCCGTCCGTCCGTCCGTCCGTCCGTCCGTCCGTCCGTCCGTCCGTCCGTCCGTTCGTTCGTTCGTTCGTTCGTTCGTTCGTTCGATCATTGTTAGCTCTGTTTAATTGTTGTGTAGTAGATGGCTCGAAATGAGATTCTCGCCCACCTGGCGTTTACCTGTGTCACACGAGGAAGTGACATTCCAGGCTAACTCAGCTGCACGATCACCGAATAAACACGGAGTGATTGAGTTACCCTACTGTTGTGTAGTGGCGTTGTGTGTAAGTCAATTGATGACATCGTACTCGTTGTAAGAGGAAGTAAACTGGGGCACCAACCGGGAAGAAAGAATTCAATGATCTCCTGGCGTGAGCTAGAATGTAGTCGGTTATCACGTTTCAAAATAAGTAGTTTGTTGAAACAGTTTTTTCTACTGGTGTAAGCAATGAATGCAACTAACATTATGGAACATACTGTAAATAGTATACGTAGCGGCATTTATGTTAAATAGCATGCACTATCGTTCAGGAAGTGCAGACTTCAAAAGTGGTACGAAGTGAGAGAAACGAGAATATAGTGTAGCTATCCTTGTTGAAAACAGCCGTTTGTCTAAGGCGACCCCCCGAGGCATATTAAGTCTGCTCTCTTTATGAATTTTGAACATGTCTGGTTGTGATAAAACAGTAGTATATGACATTTTTATATAAACATGATTACTCCCGCAACTGATCGAATCTTTCTGTTTTCAGTTCTCGAGTTTTTTCAATCAGACGAAGCAACCTTTATATGTGACCACAGCAAAGCATTGAGTGAGTTGTCTGAAGTTAAATGGAACATAGGCACGCATGTTTGTGCCCGGATGTACATTGAACAAGGAATAATCACATCGAGAACGTTCCATTGCGCCTTTGAACAACGCGTAACAAACTTCACATCAACTAAGTTAACGTTGTCTGAAATGAAGTCGTTCGACGATGGTGAATTTAGCTGTACCATTACGATGATTAAAGACACTATGATAGAGGTGACACGTTTCAATGTGACTGTCAAAGGTAGGGTTCCATTTCTGTTTACGCTAACTATAATAAATGCTATTAGTGTCTTTAAAAGATGACCGTGTGCTACAACATATGATGATAAAGTCAATTTCATTTGACACTTCCAAACGTGAAGTGCGCCTGGAGCATAACTAGACTCTCGCTAGACTGCGTAACGTCTCCGTGCAGACAGTCTGTGACGCGGCACGCCAAAACCAGGCGCTTGTCGCAGATCCTCGATCGGCGCCAGGGTGTAATTAGTCAACTTGCCCTCAAATTGTCGAAAGTGGGTTCTTGGCGGAATCAATCAGCAAAATCATCAATCTTGCAATATTTCAATAATAGATACCATGAAATAATGTTGAAAGGGGTAATAATGAACATTTTAATGCAAGCCCCTCATTAATTTCACTGCTAATTAGTCTAAAACAAAGCCGTTTTTAGGCTAATTAGGCGCACCATCCTGCACCCAAATAATTACTGAACGGATACATTTCCTACTTCCTGCGAGACAAATGTAGCCATACGTTTTAGCTGCTAAATAACATAAAATGAATCAAATCCGTCGAGAAACTTTATTTGTATGATTTTTTTTCAACATCGGGATAGACCATTTTAGGCCGCCCGATCGCTGTTATATTCGCCTACGGCGCAAACCCTCGGCGTGCGCGCGCGGTGAAATGTCGCAGGCTTAATATTTAATATTTCATAATTGTACTTTCACATATTATGAGTATATACAATCTCTAGGTCTATGCAAAATTTCAGGACAATTGGAGCATTATAAAGATGTGATTGCCATGGTAATATTCCACGATATCACTTTTACAACCGATCACTTTAAAAACTCATTTTCTCGGAAGTGACAGCTTAAGTGAATTTCCTCGTCACGGAGCCTGGGTAGTCGAGGCTAGAACATCACAGCGACGACATTATTGGGGTACGAAGAATGTTGCTGCATTAAAGGTGACCAAATTGGCATTACTTTAAGTACATCTATAGATGCTGCAAACAATATATATATGCTGGACATCGGGGAGATGGCGAACTGCGGGCGAGACGCTGTGGCTTCTGGACCATCATGAATGTCGATATCGCAGCTGTTATCAATAATAGTATATGTGGTTTTACAACTAGTTTATTAGTACAGATTTGAACACATCTTACATTAGTTCATGGACTACACTATACTGTTACGTAACACTATGTCACGGGTGTCTGCAGTCCGACAACATTCACTCACCACATAAACGTTTATATTTGAGCAGAAGGCACAGCTGCACCGATTTGCAAGAGCTATTCTGTTTTGGTTTTTATTGTTGTCAATGGTAAAACTCAACAGGTTTGATTTTGATTGCAGTGAGACCAAACAATCAACGTCTTCTGGTTAATGACAAATCCTATTCCTGCTCCGATGAGGTGACAGTGGATGATACTACCAACAATTTAATGTTGAAGTGTTCAGTGGAATCCAAGCCTAAAGCCACATTTACCTGGTCCACCAATCCAGCACTGAGTGGACCTCTGGTGAACTCTGGAGACTGTGTCCAAGACAGCACCAGCCTGTTGTACACCTGCACCAACACCCTGACACTGCCGAGTGACAAAGTCACCCAGACTGGCAAAATTGTTGTCACATGTCATGCTGAGGCTGTCGGTGAGATGGTAGACATCTGTGTCACACTTAGTAAGTCCATCGTATATGTATTTTTGCTTTAACTATTGTTTAGTTTACTAATTTGAAAATAATATGAAAATATTACTGATGTTTTATATCCCATATATAACCAGATTATATAATTAGGAAGTTCCCATTTGCACGAAGACCAATAAATGAATGTAACCGATTATATGCAGATTGTTTCGGTGCTAGAAGTGTTAAAATATTTAAAAATAAAATCGATATATACCTCAGAAGAGTGGAATAAACTTAGATAGCTTATCCTCTCGATAAGCCAAACGGCATCCTTGTTCAGCTGCCATATGGAGTTAATTTTCTTGGTAGCAATCTTGTTGAATCCCGATGAGGACATCGTTTCGAAAGGTATTTTCAACATTAAAATGTATGTGGAAAAATACATTCTCACAGAATTCCTACACTAGAAAACAAATAAAATATTAAGGCTTGATGTACATAAGTAAATCATGACATACCCCAGTGACCACATTGTGGAAACAACTCGCAGTGAGCATTACCACTGTAACTCCCAGATGATCTTTCTCATCTTATAAGAGCTGGTATGTGAAAAGCACAATTTTAGTTGATCACCACACAGTGCAGTGCGAAAACAGCAGCACATAATACAATGGCAAAATACAGAGTGCTTTTTCTTTAGTTCACAGCCAATCTATCAGTCAGAAATGCAGTGTTGATGTTATTGTAACTGATTTTGCCAATGTTCTTAATTACCAGTATGTTTGACAATGTTATTAAGTTTTGTGTATGTATAATTCTGTTACATTGCTTGCAGTACGCAAAAGATGACTATGGCTGTCTGCAACAGTGTTCGTTTATATAACACTGTTTTATTGGGTTGTGGTGTTTGAATATACTATTTTAGTGAGTTGTGATGTTGATGTGTGTTTCTATTTTCTTTTATGATCAATGTTAATGTAATAACAATAATTACATTCAATCAAACCATACAGGTTGTATACGTATATATATATATATATATATATATATATATATATATATATATATATATAGCGGTAATATTTGTTATGGAAAACGCCTAAAAGTATTGTTACAATAACAGTGATGTCTTAATTAGCATATTGCGTACAATCATGAACAAATTATACCAACTGGGATCCATATATGTTAAAAAAGATGATTAATGTAATAACAATAATTACATTCAATCAAACCATACAGGTTGTATACGTATATATATATATATATATATATATATATATATATATATATATATATATATATATATATATATATATATATATATATATATATATATATATATATATATACAATAATTACATTCAATCAAACCATACAGGTTGTATACGTATATATATATATATATATATATATATATATATATATATATATATATATATATATATACGTATACAACCTGTATGGTTTGATTGAATGTAATTATTGTTATTACATTAATCATCTTTTCTAACATATATGGATCCCAGTTGGTATAATTTGTTCATGATTGTACGCAATATTCTAATTAAGACATCACTATTATTGTAACAATACTTTTAGGCGTTTTCCATAGCAAATATTACCGCTGTATTTGTTCCCATAATTCCTCCAGTTAAGACACCTACACCTTGGTTAAACAATTATACAAAATTATTCACATTTGTCTATAGCCAAATACTCACCCACACAGCCAAGTGAACTGGGACATGGATGGAGTGAATGAAGGATCCAAACATGGGGTTACATTAATCGAGTATCTGATGTTCTAGTAGGTTGACAACTATTTGAAAACTAAGCAAACCATGACATTGTCAGGCACTGCGATTGTGTACCATATATTACCAGTATATGAATGTTGTTCCCGTAGGTGGACAATTGTGCACCGACACAACTTGTTTGCACGGTGGATCCTGTGGGATCACGGGCTGTGACTGTGCAGAGAACTGGTGGGGTGACAGATGTGAAAAAGGCAGTTAAACTTCACAATGGATATATACAAAAATGTCCCATATGGGTCTGCCTCATTTTTGTCTGTTCCATGCTGGTCTATTTCACGCTGGTCTGTTCCATGTTGGTCTGTTCCAAGTTGATGTGTTCCATGTTGGTCTGCCTCGTGTTGGTCTATTTCATGTTGGTCTGTCTCATGTTGGTATGTTTCATGTTGGTCTGTTTCATGTTGGTCTGTTCCATGCGGGTATGTTGCAAAACCCATTTGGGCTCATATATACAATATATTGTTCATTGCTTCAAAATGATGGTTACATTATAAGAAATTAACTTGTTTTGGAGCATATTGTTTGAAATGTGTGACGTTTCGGTCCAACATATGTGGACCTAGGTCACGCACCGCACGTGATATAGCTCTTGCGCTTGAAGAAAATGTCCTCCTTCTCTTTTGTCTTATGACAATTGTGTTATAATTACTTTAATGTTACCTATGGACATTTTGTGTCCTGTGGCCTGGCAAAGGTCTCTGTTTCAAGTTGATGCGTTCCATGTTGGTCTGTCTCGTGTTGGTCTATTTCAAGTTGGTATGTTCCATGCGGGTATGTTGCAAATCCCATTTTGGGCTCACATATACGATGTATTGTTCATTGCTTCAAAATTATGGTTACAATATACGAAATTAACTTATTTTTTAGCATATTATTTGAAATGCGTCACATTTCGGTCCACCATATGTGGACCTAGGTCACGCACCAGTGTCACGTGATGTGACTCCGGTTTCGGTGGGATTATTTGGCTGTAGATGGCGGGCAGGTGATATCCCTGATCTCTGTTTATGACCCACTGTGCTGTGCTTGAAGAAAATGTCCTCCTTCTCTGTTATCTTATGACAGTTGTGTTATAATGACTTTGATGTTACCTATGGACATTTTGTGTCCTGTGGCCTGGCAATGGTCTCTTACTCTTGTAGGCTTATGTGTGTTTATAGCTCTGTCTGAGTAGTATCTTTGTTTCACCCATATGGATAAGTGTCCCAAGTACGACAAGTCCTATTGGACCGGTTCCGTGTGAGTATGTCCCATGTTAGTCGAGTTGCCATTTTGTGAACCTGGAATTGTTTGGTCGTCTAAGGTATTTTTGCTGATTCATATAGATTATGTGTCCCTGAACTCAAATCCGTGGGATGGCAATGCGCCATCCTTGGGCAACTCGTGGGAACCACGAAAATCCAAGATGGCTGCCGTGATCCTGATAAATTACAAAATGTGTTTATCTTTACACTACATCATGATAGGAACATAATTTTTTATGTACACGCATGCTTTAAGGTACGAGGAATTCAATGGAACCAATTATTATAATGTCCGACTATGTCCACGTGACTAAAATTCAACATGGCCGCCATTTCCACCATCTATTGCCAAAATCGAGCATAATTTGATTGCCTTTTGCTATATAAATATGATTTTATTTTCTCCATTCCTATGTTTTACCATATCAGGACTTAAAAGGAAGTATTTCAACTGATGTCCGCCCAAGAAAACCGAGTAATATTGAAAATGGCGTCATTTTAGCCAAACAGATGCAAGTGCCACGATTTTGTGCCTATTGCTACGTTTTAGCATACGGGCAAGAACATAGTACTGGTATATACTTGTACTGCCTTAATTATGCGTGAAATATATACATGTACTGTTTCTACATTACGAGGAATTAAACGTAAGCATTCACATCCAATTAATTTGTTCTTGGCGATCGAGGGCCTTCGCATAACGAGGAGGTCACATCGGGTGACCTATGTTTTTGGTTGTGATGATGGCTGGTCGTATACATCAAGGAAGACAGTTGTACAATCTAAGACTAAGACTAAGCGCAGCTGTGGCCATGGTGTATCTGAGAGTGAACCTCCCGTACGTAGACGTAGATCTCAACAGCTTCAAATAGACTTGAAAACACATTGTTTTTTTTGCGCCGAGGAGTGTCTGCCCACAGATCCCAAACATCCTGAGAGACATAGGCGATTCAGGCAGTGTGAGACGGTAGAGAGGCCTGGTATGAAGACATTCAAAGACAGTGTACTGGACATCTGTGAGCGTAGAAATGATGAATGGGGTTATCAGGTTGATATAAGAATCCGCGGGGAAGCAGATCTTGTTAACGCTGAAGCCCGATATCATAAGTTATGCTACGATAGGCTCTGTACATTTCCTCAGGCCAGTTGTACACGTAGGTGTGTCAAGCCTAGCAATGTAGATGCTGCTCTCGCCTCATGTATTAATTATATGTATGCGAAGCGTACTGTCAGTCACACCACTGGTGAATTGGATGATAACTATTGCAGTGCAGGTGGTCAGATCACAAAGGAAAAAATGCTCGCTAATCTCTGTGTTTACTTTGGTGAGAAGATCGATGTTTTACACATTGAGGGTTGTGCATCTATTGTTGGTTTCAGAGATGTTGTAGGCAAGACAGTGAAGATGGTCAAGTATGACGGTGTAGATGATGAGAGTGTAGAAACTGTAGTACGCAGGGTGAAAGCTGAAGTTCTAGCACTTCCTCGTAGCAATGATTTCGATTTAAGTCAGTTCACGTTTGAGAAGACTGTTGCCAACATATCTCCTACTTTGCTAGCATAAGGAGAATTGAATAAATCAGCAGTAACCATATCACAGTGCATTCAACAGCACATTTCCAACTCCACAAATCAAACCACTCTTGGTCTTGCTGTGAAGTTACATCATAAATTTGGTAGTTCGGAATTGGTAAAGGTGCTCAACGAGCATGGTATCGTGACAACGTATGATGAGGTCATGCGATTTCGCAAGTCAGCCGCCAAGTACATAAGTGTAAATGGGGGGAAAGTTCATGAGGCGATCGGCTTGATGCGGAGAGTAGGCCCGATATTCGGCTGGTTTGACAATTTTGACCACCTTGTGTGCACACCCAATGGTCGCCGTGAGACACACGCCATGGCAATATAATTTCAACAGCACCCTTTGAGTGTTCTAGAATGTGGCAGTGCAAAGGTTGGCCTGCTGAACCTCACCATTCACGCCTTTGTAAGCGTGAAGTCGCATCCCTTCGGCTTGGAAGTAAGTCGTTGTGATGGAACGGTATACAGGCCCGAAGAAAGTGAACCCCCCTCTTGTGGTATGTAGGTCTGGCCCACCATGTATGTGCACTACAGGGAAGTTTAGAACGTGCCCAGGTCGTGGCCACTCAATGGCTGAACTCCCTCCTGCATGATCCGAACCCTATCGAATAGGAAGGCTATAATGCTGCCCTGGCGAGAGTGGAATGTTCCCCTAAACCAACCACCACCTACATGTTTGGTCCTCTGATCGACGCACCACCATCCCATCCTGACACTGTTCTCACGAAGCTGTCATACTTTGAGAAAACTCTCACTGAACTTGGGATGAAGACCTCAAATCTATCCGCTGACATGCAACTTTACATCGTAGCAACACTTATCAAGTGGGCCAGTCATGGGAACCGCTTCAAGTCAGTCATTCTTCGACCTGGTGGCATGCACACCCTAATGTCATTCAATGGCTGTATTGGAAACTTAATGATAGCTAGTGGTCTTGAAGTACTGGTTGGGGCTGCATTTGCAGTTCTCTCCACTTTCAATTTGGGCAACAATGTGACGATGGTTGGAAGAGAGGAGAGTATGTACAGCCACGATGAAGCAGATATTACCATCATCAGTTATCTTCTGGAAGCTGTAAAGAATGGTAAGGAAATTGTACGAGTGACACTGACGTCTTTGTTCTGCGTATCTACTGGGTGTGGAGATTGCAGATGACAGCCCGTGTACAGCTAGATCGATGGTGTGGGGCTATCATCAATATCAATGAAAGGTCTTCGCTCCTTGATGCGAAATCCCTCCAATTGCTCGGTATGCATGCATTATTAGGCTGCGATACTGTGTCCTATCCATTTGGTCATGGCAAAGCGACGGCGCTAAAGGAACTGAAGTCCGCCGACCACTCTGACCTCTACACTGTATTCGGTGAACAGAGTGCTAACCATCAACAGTTGCTAGAGACCAAAAGGACAAGAGGGAAAGCTGTATGTGTGAAAACGCTTCTACCGACAGACGCTAATTTGGCATATCACATCCTGCGAGCACACTATCAAGTAATGCTCTGGAAGGCAGCAGACCAGCAGACTCCGCCTGCTGTTGACATCGCTGCTTACGGGTGGGAGTTGGTCAGTGGTGCAGGGTGTGTGCCAACTCCACGCATTGCAAGAGGACCAGCAGCTCCGCCTGCCCTCGTGGACGTCATCAACTGCCAATGCAAAGCTGTCGGGAAAGCGTGCAGCAGTCATGCATGTAGCTGTCATTCTGCAGGATTGTATTGCACGCCATACTGTTATTGTGTTGGCGATAGACATGATAATGAGGATGAAGGTGATAGTACGGAGGAAGAGGGGAGCTAGAGAGAATGGGGAATAACCTTTTCTATGAGAACGTTATGGGAATGATTTATAGTTTAAATACCAATGGTGAATAATGTATACTGTATCAATGCCCAAATGAAACTTGCCATTGCAAACAAGTTCTCAGTGGGTATCAGCAATTATAGAATTCAGTACTTCTGATGTTATACTTTTTAATTGTTGTACCATTTTGTGTCATTTCCCAAGCTTTTTGTGCTTCT
>OZ024859.1:34697492-34699992 GCA_964017155.1 Oasisia sp. SBJ-2009
GAACGCATTTGTTGTCATAACATTTCTTAGGAATCAAAACAGATGATGTTAAACTCTTATCTTAATGCTTTGTTAGCCATACCTATCGGCAACTAACCTTGGTAGCCATATATTGATATTTCGTTGAGGTAGTTTGGTCTAAGCCACTTAGCATTGAATTGTATTTTAATAAAATAACTGTGAGCATATTGTGACAATGTATTAGGTTTTTTGTAATAAGTAAATAATGTTGTAAGGATTAAATATAAAACAGTTTCGATACCGAAAACGTATACTTAACATACTAATAAATGCCATTATATACTTTAGAACATTTGCGTTTAACTAATTGAATACAATATTACAGTGCTTTATTATAATATCGATATGCTATTGAACGAATCACAATAAACTCCACTTTCAGTTATTACACACTACCTGGACACATTTGACCAACAACTGAACACTGTGTTTGTTTCCATTCCAGAGTCCAAGAGAACAAATCATGCCGACGAGTAAGCCTTCGAATACATTAATTTGATTGCTTGGTTTCATAAATATCATGTTTCGAAGGTTACAATAATTCTTTAACATAACACCATATGGGCAGCACCGGTGCAACAATCATACTGAGGTTTAAGGAAGCTCGTTTATACGGAAATATATATATATATATATATATATATATATATATATATATATATATATATATATGTATATATATATATATATCTTATATTAAATGTTAATATACTGTCATGTCCACGAGTTTATATTAATGAATATTTTATAAAATAGTACTCTGGCTTAGGTTCTCATGAAGAACACATCGCAAACAACTATAGTTGCATCTCGAGCAATAATAAATAAAATAGATTTATTATTATTTTATAAAAAGGAAATTTAAGAACAACACGCGTCAATTACTTATGTGGTGTTGGCAGTGACGAAAGACCAGGCGAAATGGTCGCGTACCAAAACACAACGCAAGCTGATGCCAGTGAGAGCAACGAAAACTATCAAAGTCATGCCGGAAATCGAGCATTGCAAAATGTTCTAAGTGAAGGTTTGCCTAACACGACATATCGTATTCCCGAATCAAAATTGTGTTTACTCACAAACTATGAAGATTCATGATATAAAAGTACTTGCGCTGCCTGTCACCAATTGTGTTGGCATTCACCTCCGGCAGTTGGAATCTTTAAGGCTTACATCATTACATACAAGGAACATCTCTGTAAACAACCAACCTATGCACATTTACTGCTAACTCCTAAATCATCACTCATTTACCCAGCATCGATCATCGAGTGGTGACGTTGTCCTGTTCCTGTTATCAATTCTACCATTTGAAATTCTTTTGAAACACATTCACTTTGAGTTCTAAATCGGACAAATCTATTACACAAGTCTGTCGTTATTAAATGAAACGAACCGTTATCTTATTTGCAACTTCTATTCTGCTTATCGGATTATAAAATTGTCAAACCCTGTTGCCTTGATGTGCCGCTGAGCTGTGGTTTCAACGTTTTATACACAATACTAGTTAACTTATTATTTATGTTTAGTAGTAGCAATAGTAGTAGTGGTATTAATAGTAGTATTAGTAGTAGAAGCAGCAGTAGTAATATTAGTAGTAGTAGTAGTAGTAGTAGTAGTAGTAGTAGTAGTAGTAGTAGTAGTAGTAGTAGTAGTAGTAGTAGTAGTAGTAGTAGTAGTAGTAGTAGTAGTAGTAGTAGTAGTAGTAGTAGTAGTAGTAGTAGTAATAGTAGTAGTAGTAGTAGTAGTAGTAGTAGTAGTAGTAGTAGTAGTAGTAGTAGTAGTAGTAGCAGCAGCAGCAGCAGCAGCAGCAGCAATAGCAGCAGCAGCAACAGCAGCAGCACCAGCAGCAGTAGTAGTAGTAGTGTTAGCAGTAGTACTAGAAGCTGTAGAAGTAGTATTGCATCGTAACCATCATTTATGGCTGGAATGCCTAGCCACAGACGTCAGCATTTCAGTGAATAGTTAATCACTGGCTCAATTAACATTTTCAATCACGGGCGACTGTAATTAGTAGTTATATTGTCACCGAACAATGCTGGTAATTTCATTTTAAGTCAAGCCATTTGTACTTGGTACTTGCGATTGGCAAAACTGAAGAGAGGCAAGCTTGTTATATTATGTAATCCATGTCATGATGCAGCTATGTATTGGTTTTGTTAAGGAGTCTATTTATGCCTGGAATGCCCAGCTACAGACGTCAGCATATCAGTACAGGATCGGGGAACATTTTTTATCACGGGGCGACTGTAATTAGTAGTTATGTTGTCACCGAACAACGCTGGTAATTTCATTTTAAGTCAGGCCATTTGTACTTGGTAATAATGATTGACAAAACTGGAGACAGGCAAGCTTGTTATATATTGTGTAATCCTTGTCATGCTGCAGCTATTTGTTGGTTTTGTTAAGGAGTCTACGCGACAATTGATGCACCAACAACGCCAACGGAGCAGCCTTATGACGAGATCGACTCCACCGAACC
>OZ024859.1:34704992-34719992 GCA_964017155.1 Oasisia sp. SBJ-2009
ACTATATATTTTTCAAAAGTGGGCATTATATATTAATTATCCCACTAGTACTGTGCCTAATGTGGATAAATAATGCGTCAATAATAAGAATTCTTATTATTTTACAAAATTACAAATAAGCAGTTAGAGAAATGGCCAATACCCACGCATATAGTTATTCACGAAAAGCACCTTACTAAAACTAAATTTCATATGCACAAATAGTATCGGCGTGAATATGTACATATTTAATAACGGTATGATTCAAACACGTACGTTAAATGTTGTAGCAAACATTTTGATATATAGATATAACACCAGAACCAGACTATTTTGTTTTTCTGATTTGAAATAACATATTGTTAAATACGTGAACTTTTATGACAGCTGAAATTAAACAGTCAGTGTCAATATTCCTATTTGACTTGAAACATAAATATTAGTTGTATTTTTGCCAATAAAACATAATCAGTTTCGATAATATCACCAGTTTTATTGTAACTAAATAAAATAGGTAGATTTGGGAATACATTTACATGGATTTAGACAAACCTAGTTAGTTAGTTGAATTATTATTTTAAAAGTTATATCTTCAAGCGTTTTCTCGTACTGGTTTTATTTTCGTTAATTACATTATTGTGTTTTCTTAATTAGCAATTATTCTTTAACATTACATTTCTCTTGTTCCGCAATAATACTGTAGGTTTCCTACGAGTCTCGTTTGTTGCTATACAATTATATCTATTGTATTACTTTATCTGTATCTTTACAACCTAAAAATAAAGGTTGTTAGTATAAATATCGCTTGCTCCGCTATCTTTCCATATCTCGTAAGCAGGGATAGCCACCTGGCGAGTAGCCGAAGTCAGGTACAGCGGCGCCTTCTAACGAACTAACATTCTTGCAGAGCAATGTGGCGACGTCTGTTATCCCTATGTTCCGAAAGAACGGGATATATTGTTATAGCAATAGCACACGCCAGCCTTGCTCTGAATGTTGATGGTGTCGTAAGAGGCGAAGCGCGACTTCAGCGTTCTCTTCCGGGCGTCTTTATAATGCGTCTTGCCCCCATCGCCTCCATTCTTCATTTGGCACCAGAACACCCACTTTGGTGTACAACTGTCGGTTAATCGAACGTGTGCGCCATGGATGTGGAACTAGATACGGCATGTTTCTCATTTCGTCGAGGACTGCAGGATTCTGTTCCATTTCGTGCCGTTTGATTTATGTGGTTTGTCGTAGGCAATGCATGTAGAACTGTACTAGCCTTCTCGTGTGATATGGGAGTAAAAATGCATTACCCCCAACATACATAATCTTATCTTGTCCAGCACATCCTGTATTGATATCTTTATGGCACACATTTTTCAGACAATGTGCAACCGAAATAATATGCGAATGCTTATACAACATTCATTGGGACATTCTCAGTAGCAATGCTTGTAGTGTGTGGTGGATTGATAGATATATGCATAGTTTACCTTTCGGAATCGTATAATCCATACAAACACAATACAAAATATAAAACCATCTATGCTATGGTTTGTCATCCGGTGTGATGCTGGGCAGACAGGGGACCGGGGTACCGTATTTGTTAATAGAACAATCACTGTTTACATACATTAGGTGATCGAGATATATTTTTCTGTCTGTCTGTCTGTCTTTCTTACTTTCTTTCTTACAGTTTTAGCGTTGTATTATTATACCGGTCTATGTTTTTGTTACATAACCATTAAAGCAATGTTTGTAATGAAGGGGTAAGCACTAGTGTAATCGATCTAGATAGGAAGCTGGAGATACGACTGATGCTGATTGACGGCGGTGTGTGACAGGAGTTCTAGCGCCAGCACAACCCTCCTCAATGTTCATTACGTTGCGACGCCAATTAACGCGAATTATTTGCTCAAACGTTAAAAGCACTATGCACAACATATAAGACAATACTGGTGTAAGCCCTACTGTGTCATCGGCCGCAATTACCATAAGATAAGCAAGTAACATCCAACAAAAATGGCTCACCATTGCGCATAATGCCCGGGTCTCTCCTACAATAAAGATCGCTTCAATTGTTACTGTTCTTTACATTGCTACCGCGTCGCGGCGCTGTGAGTCGGTTGAAAAAGATTTATGACACCATGTTCGTTGTAAGAGGAAGTATAACCTGGTGCGCCGACGAGGTAGACATCATTCGTTGAACAGCTGGTGCGAGAGTTAGGGCTGTTTATAAGACTTAATTTTGAACACACCTATCATGTTCTGTATTTACTTTCGAGTTCGAGAAAGGCATGGCAGTATAAGTCTATGATTGGAGCCATATGCTTTCAGAATAGCAGCACAACACAGTGTGCATATATTATGCATGTTCATTCGTTGTTGTTGTTGTTGTTGTTGTTGTTGTTATTGTTGTTGTTGTTGTTGTTGAATATAAGCTTCGTCCGTCCGTCCGTCCGTCCGTCCGTCCGTCCGTCCGTCCGTCCGTCCGTCCGTCCGTCCGTCCGTCCGTCCGTCCGTCCGTCCGTCCGTCCGTCCGTCCGTCCGTCCGTCCGTCCGTCCGTCCGTCCGTCCGTCCGTCCGTCCGTCCGTCCGTCCGTCCGTCCGTCCGTCCGTCCGTCCGTCCGTCCGTCCGTCCGTCCGTCCGTCCGTCCGTCCGTCCGTCCGTCCGTCCGTCCGTCCGTCCGTCCGTCCGTCCGTCCGTCCGTCCGTCCGTCCGTCCGTCCGTCCGTCCGTCCGTCCGTCCGTCCGTCCGTCCGTCCGTCCGTCCGTCCGTCCGTCCGTCCGTCCGTCCGTCCGTCCGTCCGTCCGTCCGTCCGTCCGTCCGTCCGTCCGTCCGTCCGTCCGTCCGTCCGTCCGTCCGTCCGTCCGTCCGTCCGTCCGTCCGTCCGTCCGTCCGTCCGTCCGTCCGTCCGTCCGTCCGTCCGTCCGTCCGTCCGTCCGTCCGTCCGTCCGTCCGTCCGTCCGTCCGTCCGTCCGTCCGTCCGTCCGTCCGTCCGTCCGTCCGTCCGTCCGTCCGTCCGTCCGTCCGTCCGTCCGTCCGTCCGTCCGTCCGTCCGTCCGTCCGTCCGTCCGTCCGTCCGTCCGTCCGTCCGTCCGTCCGTCCGTCCGTCCGTCCGTCCGTCCGCCCGCCCGCCCGCCCGCCCGCCCGCCCGCCCGCCCGCCCGCCCGCCCGCCCGCCCGCCCGCCCGCCCGCCCGCCCGCCCGCCCGCCCGCCCGCCCGCCCGCCCGCCCGCCCGCCCGCCCGCCCGCCCGCCCGTCCGTCCGTCCGTTCGTTCCATCCACCCACCCATCCACCCACCCACCCACCCACCAACCAACCAACCAACCAACCAACCAACCATTCATTCATTCATTCATTCATTCATTCATTCATTCATTCATTCATTCATTCATTCATTCATTCATTCATTCATTCAG
Organism: Oasisia sp. SBJ-2009; assembly: GCA_964017155.1. NCBI lineage: Eukaryota > Metazoa > Annelida > Polychaeta > Sabellida > Siboglinidae > Oasisia > Oasisia sp. SBJ-2009. The sequence goes on from OZ024859.1 coordinate 34,708,383, forward strand.
TTATTCAATCATTCAATTATTCAATAATTAATTAATTAATTAATTAATTAATCAATTATTCATTCTTTCACTCATGTACTCATACACCACTCATATACTCAATATATTCGAGAATTTCAGAAAAATATATAATCTTGTTGTTGCCCTTTTATCAATACAATTTAACCAGTTTCAATAATTTAACCAGTTTTATCGTAACTAAATATACTATATAGATTTGTGAATCACCTGTTGGGCTTAGTATATTTACATGGATTTAGACTAAGCAACTTAATTAGGTGACAATAGAAACATATTTTTAATTGACAGGTATTGCTTAACAGTATATTTCGCTTAGGTGTTACGGCTTCAACACCTTGTGGGTTTCCTAGGAATCTCGTTTGTTGCTATACAATCTTATGTCTTCTATTACTTTGTCTGTATCTTTTTAAATTAAATAACATTTGTTATTATTACTGTTGCTGTTATTATTATTGCTGGTTCCGCTATCTTTGCCATATCTCGAAGGCACGGATAGCCACCTGGCGATTAGTCAAGTACAGCGGCGCCTGCTAACGAATCGATGATGAACCACACGCAAACAGTCATGCAGACCAATATAGCGACGTTTGTTATCCCTGTTTTCCGAATGAAGGGAATACGTAGCGATAGCACACACCACACAGGGAAAACAGAAATGCTTTAATGAAGAGATTGCACATTGCTTGGTTTCACCAACATGACAGGAATACAAACCTATAGGGCATAGGTTGGAGAATGGAGCCCCCGTGGGGGTAACAAGATACCTTGTATTACGTCAGTTTTACGTGTTTGTGATCTGTGTTTGGCGGACGAATACAGTGCTGCCACCTATTGACTACCCTGACGGAAAAACAGACGCTGTCACAACACGCGGTGAATAAATATTTTGATTTAATACTTTGTTACATGTTTGAGGTAATAGTTGCGTGTTTGCAATGTTTTACTACAGCAATAAGATTAAACATAACCTTGTACAAGTGTTGTTATATTTATCTGTAGTCCATAGAGCTTAATTTATGTTTTGTGAAAATTAGTGATAATTATAATTGGCGAGGGAATTGACATTTATGTAGCTCAAGCATGCTGCAGGCAAGAACCCCCCAGTCGTGTGGGGAAAGAAGTCCGCGGGGCGTCGTGCCCCACATCATTCGGTAACACTCTATAATCGTGAGTAGGTCACAAAAATATAGTTGTTTTGTATAGTTGGCAAGATGATTCCAAAGTACGCAGTAAAGCTCTATTATTACAGTTAACAATAGGCAATATCTGTATAAGTTCCGCTCAGACATTTCAGTGCAGAATGGCATACATAGTTTATAGAGTTGTAGTATTTGCAGACCTGTATGTTATGTGATTACTTGCTTAGTGGACAATAAGTTTTAGGTACAAGCGCAAGACGTAACGGGATACATATGGCTACAACTTTCTGAAAGATGCACTCTTAGCTTTGGAGGGCTTTGAAGACAGTCACTCGACTGTATCACGTAGATGTTATGTTACCCAAAAGTGAAGGACTTTCGTAATTATGTTGGTTAGGCATCTATGTTGGACAAGATAATACCTATAAACCATTTTCCGACTGTAATAATTAAGCCGATTCGATTATTGTATTGCATAAGATAATACATACAGATTACGAATGTTTTCATTTTTGTATTTGTATGTTATACGATGAGTCTGTCTATGGGACAATGAGCCCCCGAGGGCTTCATGCCCCTCACAACAGGGCGTCTTTCCCCCAGGTATGGGGCAAGATACCCCCTTGGGACAATACTTTTAATTAACAGTTATAATCGTTATGTTTGTCAAATGTAACAAATACTTTGGTATTATATAGCATAACCATATGACAATCGCATGACAATAACATGAAGTAAAATGATAAGTTCACTAATAACTATGCCCCTCGTATCTGTAAAGGGGGGGCTCCATGCCCCACCCTACCTTACGCTACCTACTCCATAGAGATGCAATCATGCTAGGCTTTGTTTGTCGAAATTAAACAGTTTCTAGACCATTTTAGAGAATTGCGTATAAGTTAAATCAGCCTGTAGTTTGTAATGTATGTCTTTTTTTTACCAGATTTACCTAGAGGGAATTACTTTAGCTGGTTCAAACTTATGTGGGAAATGCCACTTTTAAATGACAAATTATGAATATGGGTTATAGGGTCTGAAATTTTATTAATACATTTGTGGCACAATCTTTTGTAATACCTTCACAATCGGAAGCAAGTTAATTAAATTAGTTAATGCATGCTATGTTTGTAACGAAAGGTTAAAGGTAGTGTAACTGATCTTGATAAGGAGCTAAAGATACAATTGGTCATTGCTAGCCACACGCCCTCCGATGTCATGATCCTTCAATTAACGAAACGCTGAATGACTGATAGTGGTATGGACAGGAATGATAGGGTCAGTACAGCCCTCTGCAATAAACCCTCTACAAAAGTCGCTCTGTTGCGTCAGTTGTTTGCTCAACCGAGAGAAAAAAAACGGTCAGAATGACAGAATACAATAAGCCTAAGTGATATAGGCCTACTGCGCCATCGGCCGCAGTTACCATAATTTGTCAATTGTCACTGTTCTTTACATTGCTACCGCGTCGCGGCATTACGAATCAGTTAAGAAAGATTGAAGACACCGTACTCGTTGTAAGAGGAAGTATAACCTGGTGCGCTGACGATGTAGAAATCATTCGTTGATCTGCTGGAGCGACAGTCTGATTGGTTACAGGACTTAATTGTGAACATATGTGGTTAGTTAACATGTGGATGTTATGTATAATCGTTGCATTATTTGCTGGACACTCTGCGGCTATCAAAGGTAAGTTAATACTGCAAAACCCCTAAAAGCATTCGAGTTAGTGTCTACTTTGGCTGACTTGTACAGATCAAATCGTCATTTGCCGCTCGTTTCCAAGACAGTGTTGGCTTACTGGGGTACATTTCTAATGTGCTATCGGCTGTGGATCACGGAAACGATGCCATCCCACTACACCTCATGTTTCTAACCCCGTTCCCTTAGCCCCCGAAGTGAGATAATTGAGTGCTAGAAGCCCCCCAGTCAGTATACTGTTGGTTTAACACTCTTTCTTGATATTTCTAATTGGAGGTGGAGTTAATAATTTGAAGTGCCACATTATATTCACACAAGAGTTGTAAATCGTCAAGGATTAAAGCCTAATTGAGTGTAGCAAAACCAGGTTAACTCGAACATTGTTCATCACTTACGCATATACAAAACGTCAGCAATTAGTTACACACAAGACTGTGATTAAACTTTATAAAGCAAGCAACTACTCTTTAAATGGTCGTGTCCATGCAGTCTTTGAACCAACTGCATCTTTACGTATGCATGGTATCACACAATGCAAACTCTTTAATGTTAAACAAACAAACAAACAAACAAACAAACAAACAAACAAACAAACAAATAAACACTACCCTCAAACTACTGTCACTGATCGCCAGCGTAATAACTGTACTAACAATTAAAAAAATATAAGTTATTATTATTTGTCGTCATATTTATATGAGTATATCTCGCTGTCACGCGATAAAATGAATTGCGACTGTCACGTTATGTGTAACATAAACACTGGGTGAACATGTTTGTGAATGAATTGCATATATTATTTTTACATTAATTTACAATTCGTATTATATTATGTTTTTATTTGTATAGGTCTATGTCGTCAATAATATCCTTTCAGCAACACACCACACTCACACTTTGCATATTCGTTCGTTGTTCTTATTGAATAAAACATTCATCCATTCATTCATTCGTTAATTTATTTCGTTCATACATTCGTTCGTTCGTTCGTTCGTTCGTTCGTTCGTTCGTTCGTTCGTTCGTTCGTTCGTTCGTTCGTTCGTTCGTTCGTTCGTTCGTTCGTTCGTTCGTTCGTTCGTTCGTTCGTTCGTTCGTTCGTTCGTTCGTTCGTTCGTTCGTTCGTTCGTTCGTTCGTTCGTTCGTTCGTTCGTTCGTTCGTTCGTTCGTTCGTTCGTTCGTTCGTTCGTTCGTTCGTTCGTTCGTTCGTTCGTTCGTTCGTTCGTTCGTTCGTTCGTTCGTTCGTTCGTTCGTTCGTTCGTTCGTTCGTTCGTTCGTTCGTTCGTTCGTTCGTTCGTTCGTTCGTTCGTTCGTTCGTTCGTTCGTTCGTTCGTTCGTTCGTTCGTTCGTTCGTTCGTTCGTTCGTTCGTTCGTTCGTTCGTTCGTTCGTTCGTTCGTTCGTTCGTTCGTTCGTTCGTTCGTTCGTTCGTTCGTTCGTTCGTTCGTTCGTTCGTTCGTTCGTTCGTTCGTTCGTTCGTTCGTTCGTTCGTTCGTTCGTTCGTTCGTTCGTTCGTTCGTTCGTTCGTTCGTTCGTTCGTTCGTTCGTTCGTTCGTTCGTTCGTTCGTTCGTTCGTTCGTTCGTTCGTTCGTTCGTTCGTTCGTTCGTTCGTTCGTTCGTTCGTCCGTCCGTCCGTCCGTCCGTTCGATCGTTCGATCATTCACGCATTGTTAGCTCTGTGTAATTGTTGTGTAGTAGATAGCTCGTAATGAGTCACCATTCTAACATTCTTACCCACCTGGGGTTTACCTGTGTCACACAAGGAAGTGACATTCCAGGCTAATCAGCTGCACGATCACCGAACAAACACGGAGTGATTCGAGTTACCCTACTGTTGTGTAGCGGCGTTGTGTAGAAGTCGAAAAAGATTGATGAAATCGCACTCGTTGTAAGAGGAAGTAAACCGGGAAGAAAGAATTCAATGATCTACTGGCGTGAGCTAGGATCTAGTCGGTTATCACATTTGAAAATAAGTAGTTTGTTGAAATAGTTTTTTTCTACTGGTGTAAGCAATGAATGCAACTAACGTTATGGAACATATTGTAAATAGTATATGTAACGGAATTTATTTTAAATAGCATGCACTAAGTCAAGTTGCAGCTCGTATACTTCCTATACGAGACCCTGCAATGTTAATTACTGTAAACCTTTTTTACGGAAATGTATTTGATATAGGTAGGAGAGTAAAATCAGTTTGGTTGCACCTTGTGCAACCTTGAGCAATTCTCATAATGCAAGATGGCGGTCTCGGCCATCTTGAATTTCGGCCAATGTTCGACGTTTGATCTCGATGACATAGAGGGTCGTGTAATACCTCTTTATAAGGGTTTTCCAGGATGGGGAGTCCATTTCTGGAGTTATCTTTTGGATATGGGGTCAAAGTCAAGGTCAAGTCAGAGGTCAAAGGTCAAATATTACCTAAAATCAGGAAAACATCACTTCTGTTGACCGATTATATGTCGTTCGTTGCGTACATATTCCGCGGAATGTCAGGGTTTACTAGAATGGATAGGTAAGTACATGTATGTTTGATATGTCTATATGTAGGTACGTCCTGGGTACCATAGGATGTTTTGCGATGATGATGAGCTGGAGAAGCTGGTGAGGAAGATTTGCCGCGAGGCTGGTAGCCGGCTCTGCTCAGAAGCCCAAGACACTGGTTGTGTTCGGACTGATGATCGATTCACGCCTGCTCGTCCCGACACTGTAATGACTACGCTTGTGAATCTATAGAGAGGGCTCTCAACAGTTTTGGGATGCAGTACATCACAGTCGACCTCCAACTGTACCATACTGCATGCTAAGTCCAATGGAACGATCCTCTGCGCTGGACCAACGTCATACTTCACCAGGGTATGATGCACACTTTCATGAGTTTCCTGGGCTGTATAGGAACACTGATGAAGGCATCTGGCGTGGACATTCTCATCAGACCAGCATTTGCTGGCATCACCAGCGTAGTCAACGGAAAGGCCAATGCTGTACGGGCATATCGTCTCATCATTGCCGTGTTGCTGCAGAATTTCTACTCGAATGGCGCCAAGACATATGAGGAGCTGATTGTCTACCTGGAGATGGCCAGAGAGCACCCGACCGGGAGGCTATGAGTGGACTGCTTTGTCAAGCCTACACTGTTGTCGCTCATGTTCCTGCCCGGAGACCGGAACGGTGACTTCCTCCTCCAGCAGCAATGCCTCAAGGCAATGCTGCCATATTTCTTCGCAGCAGTTATGCCCGCGACCTGAGCTTGTATGTGCAAAAAGTAGAAACTACAAAAGGTGGAGAAAAACTAAGGACAATTAGATTTTTCTCTTTATGTTTTTGTGTGACACTTTTCTGTATTAGTTTTTTTTATAGTGTTTATGATGTTGCATTATCTGATATAATTCTATCCTTATTTGATGTTTTATTTCAAATTCGACCTGAGAGCCAATTAGCTGGAGTACTTCTTAAGGCCGTCCTGCATGGCGGTCACAAACAGAGAGCATAAAGTTCCCAGGAAGATGTCAGGGTAGTCGAGGCAAGAATACCACAGCTACGACAATACTGGTAGTAAGGAGAATGGTATATTGCTGCATGAAAGGTGACCGAATTGACATTTCTCTAAGTACCTCTATAGATGCTGCCACAACTCCATGTTGTACATCGGGGAGAAGGTGAACTGCGGGCGAGACGCTGTGGCTTCTGGACCAGCATGAATGTCGATATCGCAGCTATTATCGATAATAGCATATGTGGTTTTACAACTTAAACACATCTTACATTAGTTCATGGACTACACTATACGGTTACGTAACACTATATCACGGGTGTCTACAGTCTGACAACATTCACTCACCAAATAAAAATTTATATTTGAGCGGAAGGCACAGCTGCACCGATTTGCAAGAGCAGTTCTGCGGCTGTTTTGGTATCTTGTCGTTGTCCGTGGTAAGACTCAACATATTTGGTTTGATTGCAGTGAGACCGAACAATCAACATCTTCTGGTTAATGACAAATCCTATTCCTGCTCTGATGAGGTACCAGTGTATGATACTACCAACGACGTAATGTTGAAGTGTTCAGTGGAATCCAAGCCTCAAGCCACATTCACCTGGTCCACCAATCCAGCACTGAGTGGATCTCTGCTGAACTTCTGTGTCCAAGACCAGAACAGTCTGGTGTACACCTGCACCACTACCCTGACATTGCCTAGAGGCAAAGTCTTCCAGACTGACAAAGTTGTGATCACATGTCATGCTGAGGCTGCCGGTAACACGATAGACACATGCGTCACATTGAGTAAGTCCATTATATATGTATGTTTGTTTTAACTATTTTTTAGTTTACTAATTTGAAAATAATATGAATAAATATTGATGCTTGGAGCATATTAGAAAATTCCCATTTGTACGAAGACCAATACATGAATGTAGCCGATTATATGCATTATATTTTATTTTATGATCAATGTTAATGTAATAACAATAATTACATTCAATCAAATAATACAGGTTGTATACGTATACATATAAATCATCTCTTCTAACATAAATGGATCCCAGTTGGTATAATTTGTTCATGATTATACGCAATATTCTAAATAAGACATCATTATTATTGTAACAATACTTTTAGGCGTTTTCCATAACAAATATTATCGCTGTATTTGTTCCCATAATTTCTCCAGTTAAGATACCTATACCGTGTTTAAACAATTATACAAAACTATTCAAATTTGTTTATAGCCAAATACTCACCCACACTGCCGATTGAACTGGGACAACATGGATGGAGTGAACGAAGGATCCATACCTGAGGTTACATTAATCGAGTATCTGATGTTCTAATAGGTTGACAACTCTTTGAAAACTAAGCAAAACATGAGATTGTCAGGCACTGCGATTGTGTACCACACATTACCTGTATATGAATGTTGTTCCCATAGGTAAACAATTGTGCACCGACACAACTTGTTTGCACGGTGGATCCTGTGGGATCATTGGCTGTGACTGTGCAGAAAACTGGTGGGGTGACAGATGTGAAAAAGGCAAGTTTAATTTCAGAGTGGATATACAAAAATGTCCCATATCGGTCTGCCTCATGTTGGTCTGTTCTATGCAGATCTATTTCACGTTGTTCTGTTTCATGTTGGTCTGTTCCAAGTTGATGTGTTCAATGTTGGTCTGTCTCGTGTTGGTCTGTCTCATGTTGGTCTGTCTCATGGTGGTCTGTTCATTACTTCAAAATTATGGTTACAATATAAGTAATTAACTTATTTTGGAGCATATTATTTGAAATGCGTGACATTTCGGTCAACCATATGTGGACCTAGATCACCCACCGGTGTCACGTGATATGGCTCCAGTTTCGGTGGAATGATTTGACTGTAGATGGCGGGCAGGTGATATCACTGGTCTCTGTTTATGGTAGGGGCTATGTGCTTGTTGGGCTATCCCATGTGGTTGGCCTATAAGGATGAATCCCACCTTAATCTTGTATACCTCTGCTTCTTCACTGAAATCAGTATAGATATGTTGTATATATTCTAAATAAGATATAACTACTATTGTATCAAGTCGTTTAGGCGTTTTCCAGCAAATGTTACCGCTGCATTTGTTCCCATAATTCCTCCAGTTAAGACACCTATACTGTGGCCAAATAATTATACACAAGTATTCACATTTTCCTATCGCCAAATACTCATCCACACAGACAACTGAACTGGAACAACATGGATGGAGTGATGAAAGTTGTCTTAATTGAGTATCTGATATTCTAATATCTGATATTCTAGTAGGTTGATAACTCTTTGAAAACTAAACAAAATATGATATTTTCAGGTGAACGCACTGCCATTGCGAACTGTATATTATCATTATATGAATGTTGTTCCGGTAGCTTCTCCATCGTGCACCAACACAACTTGTATGCACTGTGGATCCTGTGGGAACAAGGGCTGTGTCTGCAAAGTTGACTTGTGGGGTGACATATGTGAAAAAGGTAAGTTTCTTTTCACAGAGGATATACAGAAATGTCCCATATGTGTCTGCCTCATGTTGGTCTGTTCCATGCTGATCTATTTAATGCTGGTCTGTTTCATGTTGTTCTGTTCCAAGTTGGTGTGTTCCATGTTGGTCTGTCTCGTATTGGTCTATTTCATGTTGGTCTGTTCCATGCGCGTATGTTGCGAATCCCATTTTAGGCTCATGTATACAGTAAATTGTTCATTGCTTCTAAATTAGGGTTACATTATAAGAAATTAACTTATTTTGGAGCATATTATTTGAAATGTGTGACATTTCGGTCCACCATATGTGGACCTAGGTCATGGACCGGTGTCACGTGATATTGTTCCGGTTTCGGTGGAATAATTTTACTGTAGATGGCGGGCAGGTGATATAATTGTGCTTGAAGAAAATGTCCTCCTTCACTGTTATCTTATGACAGTTGTGTTATAATGACTTTGATGTTACCTATGGACACTTTGTGTACTGTGGTCTGGCAATGGTCTCCTACTGTTGTAGGCTTATGTGTGCTTATATCTCTGCTGATTACTAGGTTGATGATGGTAAGTTATAATTTTTTAAATGGTGCATTAACTTGGGACACTGATAATAACAATTATTTATAAAAGTATCTCTATCTTATAACCCGTGTATATAAATTCATGTTTGAAATGCGCTAGCCGCTTGATGCTGTGCTTGTTGTATTTTATCAATAAGAGTTATTAGAAATTTGGTAGATAATAAACAGTTATTACATTTTGCTATTTATCTTTTACGCGATATAATAGTATAGTACGTATTAAGGCACACATTTGTACAATAGAGTTTTATGCTATTTTTATTCCATTGATTATAAGCCATATAATGATATATAATTTGCTGGAATATATTCGGGATAGATATGCCACTAAACCATTACAATACTGAATGTTTGTTTAAATTAGTTACAGTACTGGTATATATATATATATATATATATATATATATATATATATATATATATATATATATATATATATATATAATCTTAAACATTTCTGTACATCCAGCTGCAAGATCCGTGGGTGTGAGTGCGATTGTCGGCATTGCTGTCGCTGTTCTTGTCATTATTATTATCTCAGTGATCATCTGTGTCGTTTACCGCCGAAAATCATCAGGTATGTAAATCCACTGAAAGATAATAATAACAAATCAGCAGATTAACAAGAACGCGTTCGTTGCCATAACATTTCTTTGGAATCAAGACGTATGAAATGACATTGACAATGACAATGTCACATGTAAAACTATTATCTTAATGATTTGTTAGTCATTCCTACCGGCAACTAACCTTGGTAGCCATCTGTTGATATTTGGTTTAACTAGTTTGGTCTGCATTTTATTTTATTTTATAAACAAGTGTGAGTCTATTGTGATAATATACTAATAATAATAATAATAACTTCTTCTGCGCCAATATCCTCGAAACTCAAGCTCAGTGGCGCGACAAAACCAAGGATTAATAAATCTCGTAATCGAAAGCAATGCGTGAGTCGTCAACGGATGGATGAAGAAGCTAGGAGGCTAAGGAGGATAGGCAGCATTAAAGAGATAGGTTTTTAGACGTCGGCGGAATGAAACTATATTACCGTAACTACGTGTTTATATTAAATAAATAAAGTTGTAAGGATTAAATATAAAACATATTTAATACTGAATACGTAAACTTAACATACTAGTAAATGAATGATTGCCACTATATACTTTTGAACATTTGCGTTTAGCTAATTGAATAAAATATTTCGGTGCTTTATTATAGTATCGATATGTTATTGTACGAATCACAATAAACTCCACTTTCAGTTATTTCACACTACCTTGACACATTTGACAAACTGAAAACTGTGTTTGTTTCCATTCCAGGGTCCAAGAGAACTAATCAAGCCGACGAGTAAGCCTTCGAATAAATTAATTGATTTGCGTGGTTTCATACATATTATGGTTCGCAGGTTAGAATAATTTTTCAGCATAATACCGTATGGGCAGCACCGGTGCAACAATTATGCTGAGGTTTAAGAAAGCTCGTTTATACGGAAGAATATATATATATATATATATATATATATATATATATATATATATATATATATATATATATATATATACCTTATATTAAATCTTAATAATCTGTCATTTCCACGAGTTTATATTGAACCATTTTATAAAGTAGTACTTTAGCTTAGGAGCTCTACATGAAGAAAACGCCACAAACAACTATTTTTGCATCTCTAGCAATAATAAATAAAACAGATGTATTACTATGACATAAAAAGGCAATTTAAGAACAACACGCGTCAGTTACTTATGTGGTGTTGGCAGTGACGAAAGACCAGCCGAAGCTGTCGCACACGTGTACCAGAACACAACGTCAGCTGATGCCAGTGAGAGCAACGAAAACTATCAAAGTCATGCCGGAGAACGAGCATTGCAAAATGTTCTAAGCGAAGGTTTGCCTAATACGATGTATCGACATGTTCCAAAATTGTGTTTACTCACATACTATGGATTTTCAGGATACAAACGCGCTTGCGCTGCCTGTGACCCATTATGTTGGCATTCACCTCCGGTAGTTGGAAACTTTAAGGTTTACATCATTACATACAAGGAATATATCTGTAAACAACCAACCTATGCTCATTTACTGCTTATTCCTAAAAGAACATTTACCCAGCATTTACCCAGATATACTATTGGTGACATTGTTCCTGTTCCTGTTTCTGGAATCAATTC
>OZ024859.1:34724992-34742492 GCA_964017155.1 Oasisia sp. SBJ-2009
CTTCGCCGTATCCGCCGGTTTTTATCACTTTCCGTTGCTAAAACCACCGCCACAGCTCTAGTAAGCAGCAGACTCGGCTACTGCAATTCCCTCCTTTACAATACCGCAAACAAGGACATAGCAAAACTTCAGCGTGTCCAAAATTGTTTAGCAAGGGTAGTCACGCGTTCTCCACGTTTTTCTCGCTCAGTGCCGCTTCTAAAATCACTGCATTGGCTACCTGTGCACTATCGCACCATTTTCAAAATGTGTACAATAGCCTATCAAGCACTCTCATCTACACAACCAGCATATCTAAATTCAATGCTAACTCCAACAAGAAATTCCAGACAGCTATGCTCAACCAGTAGTAACCCTCTTTGCATCCCTCGGGTGAAAACGAAAGCCGGGACCCGAGCTTTCTCGGTTGCCGCACCAACGGTGTGGAATTCGCTTCCTGCCAGTGTTAAATCACAAGGTAATATAGTTTCATTCCGCCGACATCTAAAAACCTATCTCTTTAATGCTGCCTATCCTCCTTAGCCTCCTAGCTTTTCCATCCATCCGTTGACGACTCACGCATTGCTTTCGATTATGAGATTAATTAATCCCCTGGTTTTGTCGCGCCACTGAGCTTGATTTTCGAGGATATTGGCGCAAAAGAAGTTACTATTATTATTATAAGTGGCTGCCATCACAAACGGCCGGATAACATATCTCAAATCATATCAACACCACAGACCAAACACATAGTGTTAACAAAGAAATACGTATGTAGATGGTCCCTGTCATTCCTCCATACGCTGATGGTTTAGAATGAGCGTGAAACGTCCAAACACCTTGTTTATCGTAAAAAAGTTGACGACGGTAAAAACGACCGATGTGCGCGCGCGCGTGTGTGTGTGTGTGTGTGTGTGTGTGTGTGTGTGTGCGTGTGTGCGTGTGTGCGTGTGTGCGTGTGTACGTGTGTGCATGTGTGCGTGTGTGCGTTTGTGCGTTTGTGCGTTTGTGCGTTTGTGCGTTTGTGCGTTTGTGCGTTTGTGCGTTTGTGCGTTTGTGCGTGTGGGCGTGTGTGCGTGTGTGATGCTCTGTGATTAGGAAACAGGCAGCCTACTAAGAACTGAGATGGTAAAACTAGCGACTTAGCCACCACGAATGGATTAGTTGATCTTTGTCCCATCTGGAAAAAAAATTGCATGCTAATTCCCCATAAATCTACAGACCACTACCAAAATACACAAAACCAAAACATTCAAATTACATTATCAACGAATTTACGCTTAGTCATATTACAAGATAACTAAGCCTAGTTGGTCTATCAATGTTTAGTCAACTGGCATACCGTACACCTAAGGTCAATTGCATACCATGTCTACACCATCGGAACAACGTCGGCCGCCTTATCTCGCTGGCAGTGCAGGGCCAGGAACATATGAGTTATTGATGGCACAAAATGGGTGTGTAATGCTGCAGCACAATTATTTTACTTTCTCTGTTTTAGGGTCAAATTTAGGAGGATTTGGGTGGCGATCAGCAACATACAATAGTTAACGTCTCAGTTTTCGTGATGCTGCACATTCTTTATGTATTGTGGAGATTTGACTGATGTCGACAGAAAGACAACAACGAATCACCTGCCAGTAGCAACTCGGATGACAATTGTTTGTTGATGCGTGGTACATATACCGGACAACACTGACACAAGAGATCAGTGGAGATAGCAGGAATTTCATCTCCTGATAATGACGAACTGTCATTAGCGTGTTTGTCAAAACATTTAATGCTAAGCACTGTCAAGCGTAACGACATTGATCTTTGTCACAGACATGGTGTGTCTGGAAAGAACTTCAAACTACGGGCAGACACATTCGGAAGCTGTACAGTGCATCGACGTGTTTTCGTGCCAAAACCTCTGGACAAGGGTACAACGAAACATCTTAGAATTGAAGATTCTTTCCAAAGCAAAAACAACCAGACACGTCCCCCTGATGTATCGCAGCCGAATGTGATTAGTCTGCTATAGCGGTGTCGAGTACTTCCACTGTTTCATCGATCATTATTGACTCTCAATTTAATTTAATTCGAAATTGCAAATTATTAATTTCAAAAGGCACATTTCAAAAATATGAATACATGAAATGAACATGATTATGGTTTAGATGTCGACTTTAAAACAATTAGTTAAAATCCTAAATTTACGAATTGTTTATATGCCCAGGCACTAAATTGCAGAACCTTAACAACAAAACCTTTATGATATAGCGCAATGTTTACAAACATGAGATCATACATGTTGTATCATAGACACTACTTAAGCACGTCTTAAAAGATATGAAATCACTAGCATTTATACAGCAGATAATTATATTTTATTTCAAAACGAATACTTTTGAAAATCTTGCAGTGATGTTGGCTTGTATGTTGATACAAATTTCAAGTTCACCACAAGAAATAATTTCCTTTTAGAAGCTTCTCTACCTGAATGCTGAATCAGGACTACTATCAGAAAGTAATTCGACAACGTTCCTAGAAATGTATCTAGTGGAAGATATTTACCCAGTTGTCTAGAAAGTGTCATACCGCTTAGTTTCGTAGACATGCTTTAACGAATACTAATGGAATTTATGCATAACTATAAATGACACAATTGTGTATTGTACATTAATTCTTCCCACTAATACCATGCCCTAATCTGCATAAATAATATATCAATAATAGGTATTGTTAATATGTTTTTAAAGAAAGAGGTTAGACAAATGGTCGTGTGACATACCAATGCCCACACATATAACTTATTCACGAAAACTATCTAATTAAAAGTATATTTAATATGTATGATTAAAAAACGTATGTTAAATGTCTTAACAAATATATATATATATATATATATATATATATATATATATATATATATATATATATATATATATATATATATATATATATATCACCAGAACGCGCACAAACCATTTTATATCATATCATTTTATACAACGGTGTGGAATTCGCTTCCTGCCAGTGTTAAATCACAAGGTAATATAGTTTCATTCCGCCGACATCTAAAAACCTATCTCTTTAATGCTGCCTATCCTCCTTAGCCTCCTAGCTTTTCCATCCATCCGTTGACGACTCACGCATTGCTTTCGATTATGAGATTGATTAATCCCCTGGTTTTGTCGCGCCACTGAGCTTGATTTTCGAGGATATTGGCGCAAAAGAAGTTACTATTATTATTATTATTATTAACAGTTATAATCGTTATGTTTGTCAAATGTAACAAATACTTTGGTATTATATAGCATAACCATATGACAATCGCATGACAATAACATGAAGTAAAATGATAAGTTCACTAATAACTATGCCCCTCGTATCTGTAAAGGGGGGGCTCCATGCCCCACCCTACCTTACGCTACCTACTCCATAGAGATGCAATCATGCTAGGCTTTGTTTGTCGAAATTAAACAGTTTCTAGACCATTTTAGAGAATTGCGTATAAGTTAAATCAGCCTGTAGTTTGTAATGTATGTCTTTTTTACCAGATTTACCTAGAGGGAATTACTTTAGCTGGTTCAAACTTATGTGGGAAATGCCACTTTTAAATGACAAATTATGAATATGGGTTATAGGGTCTGACATTTTATTAATACATTTGTGGCACAATCTTTTGTAATACCTTCACAATCGGAAGCAAGTTAATTAAATTAGTTAATGCATGCTATGTTTGTAACGAAAGGTTAAAGGTAGTGTAACTGATCTTGATAAGGAGCTAAAGATACAATTGGTCATTGCTAGCCACACGCCCTCCGATGTCATGATCCTTCAATTAACGAAACGCTGAATGACTGATAGTGGTATGGACAGGAATGATAGGGTCAGTACAGCCCTCTGCAATAAACCCTCTACAAAAGTCGCTCTGTTGCGTCAGTTGCTTGCTCAACCGAGAGAAAAAAACCGGTCAGAATGACAGAATACAATAAGCCTAAGTGATATAGGCCTACTGCGCCATCGGCCGCAGTTACCATAATTTGTCAATTGTCACTGTTCTTTACATTGCTACCGCGTCGCGGCATTATGAATCAGTTAAGAAAGATTGATGACACCGTACTCGTTGTAAGAGGAAGTATAACCTGGTGCGCTGACGAGGTAGAAATCATTCGTTGATCTGCTGGAGCGACAGTCTGGTTGGTTACAGGACTTAATTGTGAACATATGTGGTTAGTTAACATGTGGATGTTATGTATAATCGTTGCATTATTTGCTGGACACTCTGCGGCTATCAAAGGTAAGTTAATACTGCAAAATCCCTAAAAGCATTCGAGTTAGTGTCTACTTTGGCTGACTTGTACAGATCAAATCGTCATTTGCCGCTCGTTTCCAAGACAGTGTTGGCTTACTGGGATACATTTCTAATGTGCTATCGGCTGTGGATCACGGAAACGATGCCATCCCACTACACCTCATGTTTCTAACCCCGTTCCCTTAGCCCCCGAAGTGAGATAATTGAGTGCTAGAAGCCCCCCAGTCAGTATACTGTTGGTTTAACACTCTTTCTTGATATTTCTAATTGGAGGTGGAGTTAATAATTTGAAGTGCCACATTATATTCACACAAGAGTTGTAAATCGTCAAGGATTAAAGCCTAATTGAGTGTAGCAAAACCAGGTTAACTCGAACATTGTTCATCACTTACGCATATACAAAACGTCAGCAATTAGTTACACACAAGACTGTGATTAAACTTTATAAAGCAAGCAACTACTCTTTAAATGGTCGTGTCCATGCAGTCTTTGAACCAACTGCATCTTTACGTATGCATGGTATCACACAATGCAAACTCTTTAATGTTAAACAAACAAACAAACAAACAAATAAACACTACCCTCAAACTACTGTCACTGATCGCCTGCGTAATAACTGTACTAACAATTAAAAAAATATAAGTTATTATTATTTGTCGTCATATTTATATGAGTATATCTCGCTGTCACGCGATAAAATGAATTGCGACTGTCACGTTATGTGTAACATAAACACTGGGTGAACATGTTTGTGAATGAATTGCATATATTATTTTTACATTAATTTACAATTCGTATTATATTATGTTTTTATTTGTATAGGTCTATGTCGTCAATAATATCCCTTCAGCAACACACCACACTCACACTTTGCATATTCGTTCGTTGTTCTTGTTGAATAAAACATTCATCCATTCATTCATTCGTTAATTTATTTCGTTCATACATTCGTTCGTTCGTTCGTTCGTTCGTTCGTTCGTTCGTTCGTTCGTTCGTTCGTTCGTTCGTTCGTTCGTTAGTTCGTTCGTTCGTTCGTTCGTTCGTTCGTTCGTTCGTTCGTTCGTTCGTTCGTTCGTTCGTTCGTTCGTTCGTTCGTTCGTTCGTTCGTTCGTTCGTTCGTTCGTTCGTTCGTTCGTTCGTTCGTTCGTTCGTTCGTTCGTTCGTTCGTTCGTTCGTTCGTTCGTTCGTTCGTTCGTTCGTTCGTTCGTTCGTTCGTTCGTTCGTTCGTTCGTTCGTTCGTTCGTTCGTTCGTTCGTTCGTTCGTTCGTTCGTTCGTTCGTTCGTTCGTTCGTTCGTTCGTTCGTTCGTTCGTTCGTTCGTTCGTTCGTTCGTTCGTTCGTTCGTTCGTTCGTTCGTTCGTTCGTTCGTTCGTTCGTTCGTTCGTTCGTTCGTTCGTTCGTTCGTTCGTTCGTTCGTTCGTTCGTTCGTTCGTTCGTTCGTTCGTTCGTTCGTTCGTTCGTTCGTTCGTTCGTTCGTTCGTTCGTCCGTCCGTCCGTCCGTCCGTCCGTCCGTCCGTCCGTCCGTCCGTCCGTCCGTCCGTCCGTCCGTCCGTCCGTCCGTCCGTCCGTCCGTCCGTTCGATCGTTCGATCATTCACGCATTGTTAGCTCTGTGTAATTGTTGTGTAGTAGATAGCTCGTAATGAGTCACCATTCTAACATTCTTACCCACCTGGGGTTTACCTGTGTCACACAAGGAAGTGACATTCCAGGCTAATCAGCTGCACGATCACCGAACAAACACGGAGTGATTCGAGTTACCCTACTGTTGTGTAGCGGCGTTGTGTAGAAGTCGAAAAAGATTGATGAAATCGCACTCGTTGTAAGAGGAAGTAAACCGGGAAGAAAGAATTCAATGATCTACTGGCGTGAGCTAGGATCTAGTCGGTTATCACATTTGAAAATAAGTAGTTTGTTGAAATAGTTTTTTCTACTGGTGTAAGCAATGAATGCAACTAACGTTATGGAACATATTGTAAATAGTATATGTAACGGAATTTATTTTAAATAGCATGCACTAAGTCAAGTTGCAGCTCGTATACTTCCTATACGAGACCCTGCAATGTTAATTACTGTAAACCTTTTTTACGGAAATGTATTTGATATAGGTAGGAGAGTAAAATCAGTTTGGTTGCACCTTGTGCAACCTTGAGCAATTCTCATAATTCAAGATGGCGGTCTCGGCCATCTTGAATTTCGGCCAACGTTCGACGTTTGATCTCGATGACATAGAGGGTCGTGTAATACCTCTTTATAAGGGTTTTCCAGGATGGGGAGTCCATTTCTGGAGTTATCTTTTGGATATGGGGTCAAGGTCAAGGTCAAGTCAGAGGTCAAAGGTCAAATATTACCTAAAATCAGGAAAACATCACTTCTGTTGACCGATTATATGTCGTTCGTTGCGTACATATTCCGCGGAATGTCAGGGTTTACTAGAATGGATAGGTAAGTACATGTATGTTTGATATGTCTATATGTAGGTACGTCCTGGGTACCATAGGATGTTTTGCGATGATGATGAGCTGGAGAAGCTGGTGAGGAAGATTTGCCGCGAGGCTGGTAGCCGGCTCTGCTCAGAAGCCCAAGACACTGGTTGTGTTCGGACTGATGATCGATTCACCGCCTGCTCGTCCCGACACTGTAATGACTACGCTTGTGAATCTATAGAGAGGGCTCTCAACAGTTTTGGGATGCAGTACATCACAGTCGACCTCCAACTGTACCATACTGCATGCTAAGTCCAATGGAACGATCCTCTGCGCTGGACCAACGTCATACTTCACCAGGGTATGATGCACACTTTCATGAGTTTCCTGGGCTGTATAGGAACACTGATGAAGGCATGTGGCGTGGACATTCTCATCAGACCAGCATTTGCTGGCATCACCAGCGTAGTCAACGGAAAGGCCAATGCTCTACGGGCATATCGTCTCATCATTGCCGTGTTGCTGCAGAATTTCTACTCGAATGGCGCCAAGACATATGAGGAGCTGATTGTCTACCTGGAGATGGCCAGAGAGCACCCGACCGGGAGGCTATGAGTGGACTGCTTTGTCAAGCCTACACTGTTGTCGCTCATGTTCCTGCCCGGAGACCGGAACGGTGACTTCCTCCTCCAGCAGCAATGCCTCAAGGCAATGCTGCCATATTTCTTCGCAGCAGTTATGCCCGCGACCTGAGCTTGTATGTGCAAAAAGTAGAAACTACAAAAGGTGGAGAAAAACTAAGGACAATTAGATTTTTCTCTTTATGTTTTTGTGTGACACTTTTCTGTATTAGTTTTTTTATAGTGTTTATGATGTTGCATTATCTGATATAATTCTATCCTTATTTGATGTTTTATTTCAAATTCGACCTGAGAGCCAATTAGCTGGAGTACTTCTTAAGGCCGTCCTGCATGGCGGTCACAAACAGAGAGCATAAAGTTCCCAGGAAGATGTCAGGGTAGTCGAGGCAAGAATACCACAGCTACGACAATACTGGTAGTAAGGAGAATGGTATATTGCTCCATGAAAGGTGACCGAATTGACATTTCTCTAAGTACCTCTATAGATGCTGCCACAACTCCATGTTGTACATCGGGGAGAAGGTGAACTGCGGGCGAGACGCTGTGGCTTCTGGACCAGCATGAATGTCGATATCGCAGCTATTATCGATAATAGCATATGTGGTTTTACAACTTAAACACATCTTACATTAGTTCATGGACTACACTATACGGTTACGTAACACTATATCACGGGTGTCTACAGTCTGACAACATTCACTCACCAAATAAAAATTTATATTTGAGCGGAAGGCACAGCTGCACCGATTTGCAAGAGCAGTTCTGCGGCTGTTTTGGTATCTTGTCGTTGTCCGTGGTAAGACTCAACATATTTGGTTTGATTGCAGTGAGACCGAACAATCAACATCTTCTGGTTAATGACAAATCCTATTCCTGCTCTGATGAGGTACCAGTGTATGATACTACCAACGACGTAATGTTGAAGTGTTCAGTGGAATCCAAGCCTCAAGCCACATTCACCTGGTCCACCAATCCAGCACTGAGTGGATCTCTGCTGAACTTCTGTGTCCAAGACCAGAACAGTCTGGTGTACACCTGCACCACTACCCTGACATTGCCTAGAGGCAAAGTCTTCCAGACTGACAAAGTTGTGATCACATGTCATGCTGAGGCTGCCGGTAACACGATAGACACATGCGTCACATTGAGTAAGTCCATTATATATGTATGTTTGTTTTAACTATTTTTTAGTTTACTAATTTGAAAATAATATGAATAAATATTGATGCTTGGAGCATATTAGAAAATTCCCATTTGTACGAAGACCAATACATGAATGTAGCCGATTATATGCATTATATTTTATTTTATGATCAATGTTAATGTAATAACAATAATTACATTCAATCAAATAATACAGGTTGTATACGTATACATATAAATCATCTCTTCTAACATAAATGGATCCCAGTTGGTATAATTTGTTCATGATTATACGCAATATTCTAAATAAGACATCATTATTATTGTAACAATACTTTTAGGCGTTTTCCATAACAAATATTATCGCTGTATTTGTTCCCATAATTTCTCCAGTTAAGATACCTATACCGTGTTTAAACAATTATACAAAACTATTCAAATTTGTTTATAGCCAAATACTCACCCACACTGCCGATTGAACTGGGACAACATGGATGGAGTGAATGAAGGATCCATACCTGAGGTTACATTAATCGAGTATCTGATGTTCTAATAGGTTGACAACTCTTTGAAAACTAAGCAAAACATGAGATTGTCAGGCACTGCGATTGTGTACCACACATTACCTGTATATGAATGTTGTTCCCATAGGTAAACAATTGTGCACCGACACAACTTGTTTGCACGGTGGATCCTGTGGGATCATTGGCTGTGACTGTGCAGAAAACTGGTGGGGTGACAGATGTGAAAAAGGCAAGTTTAATTTCAGAGTGGATATACAAAAATGTCCCATATCGGTCTGCCTCATGTTGGTCTGTTCTATGCAGATCTATTTCACGTTGTTCTGTTTCATGTTGGTCTGTTCCAAGTTGATGTGTTCCATGTTGGTCTGTCTCGTGTTGGTCTGTCTCATGTTGGTCTGTCTCATGGTGGTCTGTTCATTACTTCAAAATTATGGTTACAATATAAGAAATTAACTTATTTTGGAGCATATTATTTGAAATGCGTGACATTTTGGTCAACCATATGTGGACATAGATCACGCACCGGTGTCACGTGATATGGCTCCAGTTTCGGTGGAATGGTTTGACTGTAGATGGCGGGCAGGTGAAATCACTGGTCTCTGTTTATGGTAGGGACTATGTGCTTGTTGGGCTATCCCATGTGGTTGGCCTATAAGGATGAATCCCACCTTAATCTTGTATACCTCTGCTTCTTCACTGAAATCAGTATAGATATGTTGTATATATTCTAAATAAGATATAACTACTATTGTATCAAGTCGTTTAGGCGTTTTCCAGCAAATGTTACCGCTGCATTTGTTCCCATAATTCCTCCAGTTAGGACACCAATACTGTGGCCAAATAATTATACACAAGTATTCACATTTTCCTATCGCCAAATACTCATCCACACAGACAACTGAACTGGAACAACATGGATGGAGTGATGAAAGTTGTCTTAATTGAGTATCTGATATTCTAGTATCTGATATTCTAGTAGGTTGATAACTCTTTGAAAACTAAACAAAATATGATATTTTCAGGTGAACGCACTGCCATTGCGAACTGTATATTATCATTATATGAATGTTGTTCCGGTAGCTTCTCCATCGTGCACCAACACAACTTGTTTGCACTGTGGATCCTGTGGGAACAAGGGCTGTGTCTGCAAAGTTGACTTGTGGGGTGACATATGTGAAAAAGGTAAGTTTCTTTTCACAGAGGATACACAGAAATGTCCCATATGTGTCTGCCTCATGTTGGTCTGTTCCATGCTGGTCTATTTAATGCTGGTCTGTTTCATGTTGTTCTGTTCCAAGTTGGTGTGTTCCATGTTGGTCTGTCTCGTATTGGTCTATTTCATGTTGGTCTGTTCCATGCGCGTATGTTGCGAATCCCATTTTAGGCTCATGTATACAGTAAATTGTTCATTGCTTCTAAATTAGGGTTACATTATAAGAAATTAACTTATTTTGGAGCATATTATTTGAAATGTGTGACATTTCGGTCCACCATATGTGGACCTAGGTCATGGACCGGTGTCACGTGATATGGTTCCGGTTTCGGTGGAATAATTTTACTGTAGATGGCGGGCAGGTGATATAATTGTGCTTGAAGAAAATGTCCTCCTTCTCTGTTATCTTATGACAGTTGTGTTATAATGACTTTGATGTTACCTATGGACACTTTGTGTACTGTGGTCTGGCAATGGTCTCCTACTGTTGTAGGCTTATGTGTGTTTATATCTCTGCTGATTACTAGGTTGATGATGGTAAGTTATAATTTTTTTAAATGGTGCATTAACTTGGGACACTGATAATAACAATTATTTATAAAAGTATCTCTATCTTATAACCCGTGTATATAAATTCATGTTTGAAATGCGCTAGCCGCTTGATGCTCTGCTTGTTGTATTTTATCAATAAGAGTTATTAGAAATTTGGTAGATAATAAACAGTTATTACATTTTGCTATTTATCTTTTACGCGATATAATAGTATAGTACGTATTAAGGCACACATTTGTACAATAGAGTTTTATGCTATTTGTATTCCATTGATTATAAGCCATATAATGATATATAATTTGCTGGAATATATTCGGGATAGATATGCCACTAAACCATTACAATACTGAATGTTTGTTTAAATTAATTACAGTACTGGTATATATATATATATATATATATATATATATATATATATATATATATATATATATATATATATGTATATATATATATATATATATATATATATATATATATATATATATATATATATATATACATATATATATATATATATATAATCTTAAACATTTCTGTACATCCAGCTGCAAGATCCGTGGGTGTGAGTGCGATTGTCGGCATTGCTGTCGCTGTTCTTGTCATTATTATTATCTCAGTGATCATCTGTGTCGTTTACCGCCGAAAATCATCAGGTATGTAAATCCACTGAAAGATAATAATAACAAATCAGCAGATTAACAAGAACGCGTTCGTTGCCATAACATTTCTTTGGAATCAAGACGTATGAAATGACATTGACAATGACAATGTCACATGTAAAACTATTATCTTAATGATTTGTTAGTCATTCCTACCGGCAACTAACCTTGGTAGCCATCTGTTGATATTTGGTTTAACTAGTTTGGTCTGCATTTTATTTTATTTTATTTTATAAACAAGTGTGAGTCTATTGTGATAATATACTAATAATAATAATAATAACTTCTTCTGCGCCAATATCCTCGAAACTCAAGCTCAGTGGCGCGACAAAACCAAGGATTAATAAATCTCGTAATCGAAAGCAATGCGTGAGTCGTCAACGGATGGATGAAGAAGCTAGGAGGCTAAGGAGGATAGGCAGCATTAAAGAGATAGGTTTTTAGACGTCGGCGGAATGAAACTATATTACCGTAACTACGTGTTTATATTAAATAAATAAAGTTGTAAGGATTAAATATAAAACATATTTAATACTGAATACGTAAACTTAACATACTAGTAAATGAATGATTGCCACTATATACTTTTGAACATTTGCGTTTAGCTAATTGAATAAAATATTTCGGTGCTTTATTATAGTATCGATATGTTATTGTACGAATCACAATAAACTCCACTTTCAGTTATTTCACACTACCTGGACACATTTGACAAACTGAAAACTGTGTTTGTTTCCATTCCAGGGTCCAAGAGAACTAATCAAGCCGACGAGTAAGCCTTCGAATAAATTAATTGATTTGCGTGGTTTCATACATATTATGGTTCGCAGGTTAGAATAATTTTTCAGCATAATACCGTATGGGCAGCACCGGTGCAACAATTATGCTGAGGTTTAAGAAAGCTCGTTTATACGGAAGAATATATATATATATATATATATATATATATATATATATATATATATATATATATATATATATATATATATATATATACCTTATATTAAATCTTAATAATCTGTCATTTCCACGAGTTTATATTGAACCATTTTATAAAGTAGTACTTTACCTTAGGAGCTCTACATGAAGAAAACGCCACAAACAACTATTTTTGCATCTCGAACAATAATAAATAAAACAGATGTATTACTATGACATAAAAAGGCAATTTAAGAACAACACGCGTCAGTTACTTATGTGGTGTTGGCAGTGACGAAAGACCAGCCGAAGCTGTCGCACACGTGTACCAGAACACAACGTCAGCTGATGCCAGTGAGAGCAACGAAAACTATCAAAGTCATGCCGGAGAACGAGCATTGCAAAATGTTCTAAGCGAAGGTTTGCCTAATACGATGTATCGACATGTTCCAAAATTGTGTTTACTCACATACTATGGATTTTCAGGATACAAACGCGCTTGCGCTGCCTGTGACCCATTATGTTGGCATTCACCTCCGGTAGTTGGAAACTTTAAGGTTTACATCATTACATACAAGGAATATCACTGTAAACAACCAACCTATGCTCATTTACTGCTTATTCCTAAAAGAACATTTACCCAGCATCGATATACTATTGGTGACATTGTTCCTGTTCCTGTTTCTGGAATCAATTCTAACATTTGAAATTCTTTTGTAACACGTTCCTTCTTAGTTATAGAGCGGACAAATCTACTATACGAGTCTGTCGTTATTAAAAGATACGAAACGTTATCTTATTGGCAACTTCTATTCTGCTTATCGGACTTTGTCCAACCCTGTTGCCTTGATGCGCCGCTGCGGTTTTATTTATTTGTAGTAGTAGTAATAGTAGTATTGGTACTAATAGTAGTATTGGTAGTAGAAGCAGCAGTAGTAGTATTAGTTGTATTAGTAGTAATAGTAGTAGTAGTAGTAATAGTAGTAGTAGTAGTGGTAGTGGTAGTGGTAGTGGTAGTGGTAGTGGTAGTGGTAGTGGTAGTGGTAGTGGTAGTGGTAGTGGTAGTGGTAGTGGTAGTGGTAGTGGTAGTGGTAGTGGTAGTGGTAGTAGAAGTAGTAGTAGTAGTAGTAGTAGTAGTAGTAGTAGTAGTAGTAGTAGTAGTAGTAGTAGTAGTAGTAGTAGTAGTAGTAGTAGTAGTAGTAGTAGTAGTAGTAGTAGTAGTAGTAGTAGCAGTAGCAGCAGCAGCAACAACAACAGCAGCAGCAGCAACAGTAGTAGTAGTAGTATTAGCAGTACTACTAGAAGCTGATGAAGTACCATTGCATCGTAAGCATCATTTATTCCTGGAATGCCCAGCTACAGACGTCAGCATATCAGTGAATAGTCAACCACAGGATCGGGGAACATTTTTAATCACGGGGCGACTGTAATTAGTAGTTATGTTGTCACCGAACAACGCTGGTAATTTCATTTTAAGTCAGGCCATTTGTACTTGGTAATAATGATTGACAAAACTGGAGACAGGCAAGATTGTTATGTATTGTGTAATCCTTGTCATGCTGCAGCTATTTGTTGGTTTTGTTAAGGAGTCTACGCGACAATTGATGCACCAACATCACCAACGGAGCAGCCTTATGAAGAGATCGACTCCACCGTACCGACGAGGTATACTTACATTAATGTATAGACACATGACCCGACCAATGATTTATTATGGCATGTGTGCGATACAGGTGTACATGGACTTAGCCCTGCGTATTATGCTATTACTACTTTGATTGAAATAACGCGTAAGTGCTATAATGCCTCACGTATTTCAGGCATTTGCACGGCAGTATGTATATGTTATATTGGTAAGTTTTCTATGTTCATCAATTCGGAAGATTTGTTAGTTCCGGTAGTTTCCATATTGTTGAGTTAGTAAATGCAAATGTATTTTGCATTGCTGTTGTCTTTGTGTGGTTGCTACATGCCGTAGAGCACCATGAACAATTGTAATCGGATCTGACATCATATTAAATAAACTATATTATTTTTACATAAACATTGTAATTTAAGACCAGCACGTGGAAGTTAATTATGTGATTTTTTCACAGTGACGACAGACCAGGAGCAACCGTCAGACACGTGTACGAGAACACAACGCCAGCTGATGCCAGCGACAGCAACGACAACTATCAACATCTCGTTCCAAGTGAAGGTTTGCATGTTCCTGGAGTCAATTTTAACAGTAGAAATATGGCATTAATTTCTACTGTTAGAATTGACTCCAGGAACACGATCTTTTAGTGATAGTAGTAGTAGTAGTAGTAGTAGTATTAGTAGTAGTAGTAGTAGTAGTATTAGTAGTAGTAGTAGTAGTAGTAGTAGTAGTAGTAGTAGTAGTAGTAGTAGTAGTAGTAGTAGTAGTAGTAGTAGTAGTAGTAGTAGTAGTAGTAGTAGTAGTAGTAGTAGTAGTAGTAGTAGTAGTAGGTAGCAGTAGCAGCAGCAGCAGCAGCAGCAGCAGCAGTAGCAGCAGCAGCAGCAGCAACAGCAGCAGCAGCAGCAGCAGCAGTAGTAGTAGTAGTAGCAGTAGTTGTAATAGTAGTAGCAGTAGTAGTAGTAGTAGTAGTAGCAGTAGTTGTAATAGTAATAGTAGTTGTTGTAATAATAGTAGTTGTTGTTGTAATAGTAGTAGTTGTTGTTGTAATAGTAGTAGTAGTAGTAGTATTAGTAGTAGTAGTAGTAGTAGTAGTAGTAGTAGTAGTAGTAGTAGCAGTAGCAGTAGCACTAGCAGTAGCAGTAGCAGTAGCAGTAGCAGAAGTAGTTGTAGTAGTAGTAGTAGTAGTTGTAGTAGTAGTAGTAGTAGTAGTAGTAGTAGTAGTAGTAGTAGTAGTAGTAGTAGCAGTAGCAGTAGCAGTAGCAGTAGCAGTAGCAGTAGCAGCAGCAGCAGCAGCAGCAGCAGTAGTAGCAGTAGTTGTAATAGTAGTAGCAGTAGTAGTAGTAGTAGTAGCAGTAGTTGTAATAGTAATAGTAGTTGTTGTAATAATAGTAGTTGTTGTTGTAATAGTAGTAGTTGTTGTAGTAGTAGTAGTAGTAGTAGTAGTAGTAGTAGTAGTAGTAGTAGTAGTAGTAGTAGTAGTAGTAGTAGTAATAGTAGCAGTAGCAGTAGCAGTAGCAGTAGTTGTTGTTGCAGTAGCAACAGCAGAATCAGTAGCAGTAGCAACAGCAGAAGCAGAAGCAGTAGCAGTAGCAGTAGCAGTAGCAGTAGCAGTAGCAGTAGCAGTAGCAGTAGCAGTAGCAGTAGCAGTAGCAGTAGCAGTAGCAGTAGCAGTAGCAGTAGCAGTAGCAGTAGCAGTAGCAGTAGCAGTAGCAGTAGCAGTAGCAGTAGCAGTAGCAGTAGCAGTAGCAGTAGCAGTAGCAGTAGCAGTAGCAGTAGCAGTAGCA
Organism: Oasisia sp. SBJ-2009; assembly: GCA_964017155.1. Lineage (NCBI taxonomy): Eukaryota > Metazoa > Annelida > Polychaeta > Sabellida > Siboglinidae > Oasisia > Oasisia sp. SBJ-2009. The sequence continues at coordinate 34,740,775 of OZ024859.1, forward strand.
GTAGCAGTAGCAGTAGCAGTAGCAGTAGCAGTAGCAGTAGCAGTAGCAGTAGCAGTAGCAGTAGCAGTAGCAGTAGCAGTAGCAGTAGCAGTAGCAGTAGCAGTAGCAGTAGCAGTAGCAGTAGCAGTAGCAGTAGCAGTAGCAGTAGTAGTAGCAGTAGTTGTTGTTGCAGTAGCAACAGCAGAAGCAGTAGCAGCAGCAGCAGAAATAATATTGTATTCTAGTGTACATTATATTAAACAGGGTTGCCAAGCAACAAACACCAGTATGTCAGTATATAGTAAAAGTGTAGATATTCACTTGAACGGTTAATATTTGCAATAAAGATGTAACTTTAATTAAGAAAGTACGTATTAGCAGGTCTTTCTGCGAAACAATGCTGGTAATTCACATGAAGTTAGGACTTTTACCGATGCAGCTGGTAATTACTATTTACTGCCAGACTTCCCATTTCATGTAATTCAAGTTATAATGCAGCTACGTAATGATGTTTTGTTTTAGGAACCTACACATCTATTGATGCATCAACAATGCCAGCGGAGCAACCTTATGAAGAAATTGATTCCACCGCACAGTCGAGGCATACCTATATTAACGTAGGTACAAGACCCGTCTAGTTATTTTATGACACAATATTCAATTTATTTAGAATATATCTCTATAGTGTACATGTGTCTCAAACAACTGTTGAAGTCCTATTATTTGTTTGATTGATATAACGCATGTTGTTGTAATTACTCATATATTTCAGGCATTTTCATAGCAGAATGATAGTAATTTTTGTAAATTATACCATAATATATTGTAATATTGGTAAAGTCCGTTCTTCAGTATGGACGAGTAATTATAACAATTGAAAGATTTCAACTACAACATTGACACTTAAATCAACGTTTCCATTTTATACGTCATCGGCACTCTTCATTGGAAATTAATTGTTTGGGATTCGGTGTTCCCTCTGCTCACAAGGTGGAACAGTGAGCAAGTGTCCACGTAAATGTCTGATATGGTGAGTGTCCTAATTAACATAGTTATAAAATGCCTGGAACAACAGACCACTATAAGGTGTCAACCTAAACTATATAACATAGCGAAGTCACTGTGTAACTCTTTCTCAAGTCATTTTAAAGACAAAATCAGCCTGATACATTCAGCCTTCACAGATCACACTTCAGACACTATAAATGCCGACTCTCCACAACTAAATTCTAAACTCACATCGTTTGAACCAGCCACAACTACTGAAGTGAAAAAAATAATCATGTCATCCCCAAATAAATCCTGTGATCTTGACCCACTTCCGACCATACTACTGAAAGCATGCCTTGACGTTTTAATTAAACCAAAAACGCAGATATAATAAATGCATCACTCTGCTCCGGCTTATTCCCTGAAGACTTTAAATGTGCACATGTAAATCCAATTCTTAAGAAGACAACTCTGTCAAAAGAAGATCTAAACAGCTACAGGCCTATTTCTAACCTTAGCTTCATTTCCAAAATACTCGAAAAGGTTGTTGCAAATCGACTTACTTCTCACATCAACATAACTGGTTTAACCAATGCATCACAGTCTGCGTACAAAAAATTTCACTCAACAGAAACTGCTCTTTTAAAAGTACACAATGACATAAACCTTAACATTGATAATGGCAAAGTTACTGCACTGACCCTGCTTGACCTATCCGCCGCTTTCGACACCATTGACCACGACATTCT